>OZ024905.1:67697244-67817859 GCA_964017125.1 Flabesymbios commensalis | reverse complement strand
CGAAACAGGTAGCTCCGAGCCATGTGACCATGCAAGCACAGTCGCTATGAACTCGGAGATTCCCTGATATTGACTAGTGGTGTAAACTTAACAACGTAATAACAGTACTACTACCGTAACACAATATATACATACTAATACATTGTGGTTCGTCGACTGCCAACAAAGTATAGCATCAGAACTATCCATATTATCGAGTGTTGCAGACTTAGTGATGTAATAACAATGACAATTACGGATAATAATTATGTGTGCCATTCACGCAGGACATGGCACTCACACTATAACATTAAAGTTTATTTAATTAACTAGTGATTTATTACCTATATGGCCCTCGCACAAAAAAACAACAAAAAAAAACATTACAGCTTATTTTAATTCACTATATTGTTTATTTCATACCATTTCACTCACGACCTAGTTAGTACCACATACTCGGAGTTGCAATCGAAGAAAAACATTCCCGACCTCATAGATAAAATCAGTTGACTTAACAACTCTGAAATCCTCCATAAGGCCCCACCTCGTGTGATAACAAAGGCGACGGAAACGTCCCTAACCGGCCCTAAAAAGCCAAATAATAAATCCGAGAGCAACAGCCGTCCTGATATGTGGTAATACCCAAGTCAGATCATGAAGGCATGATAATATGGATAATATAGCGATAGGTGACTTTGATTTATTATACTCGGTGTTTTTAACAATTAATTTGTTTAAAACAGCCATAGATAAATTGCGCTAGTGACTTCACCACTGTTATGTCTCTAGATGTCATAATTTGTAGAAACATTTCATTTGTCGGCTGTATATTGATAGTTGCGGTTACCGAGTTAAACAAGATTTTGCGTTCATTATTCATAGCGTTACAGTGGAGAAGAAGATGTATTTCGTCGTCAATTTCGTTTAATTCACACCTTGTGCATATTCGCTGGTTTATTGGAGTGATTGAATTATTGTATCGTCCTCTTTCTATATTTAGATCATGTGAGCTCATTCGGTATCTCGCCATTGATGTTATGAGATGGTTACCCCTTGTGTGTAAGATATATGGTTCAACACAGAAATATTTTTTTACTAATGCATATGTGCGCAGCTTACTCGAACTCTCAATATCTTTTCTCCACTGCTGTGTAAATATTCTAACAATTGATTCTTTAAATAAAAGCATGAATTTATTTGTATCCCCAATATTCTGTGATTCCCAAATTTGATCAAGCCCGGCTCGTTCGAGGACAGATCGAATACGGGAACACCAATTCGTGAAGCCAATGCCATCTAGCTCAAGAAGCATATTGTAGGCATTTCTGACTGGATGGCTCTGAGATAGTTTTAGAATTCTACACCAATATCTTACGGCTTTTATGTGTTGTCGGATGATCAGTGGAAATCGTCCCATGTCCCCATATATTGCAGGTGTAGGTGTTTGCTTCCTAACTCCAAGTGTAGATTTAATAAATTTTAGATGGATTTTTTCCAGATCGTTAACATCATCGCCTGTGTACCATATATCACTTCCATATTCTAGTATGGGCAATATTTGACAATCAAATGCCTTGAACGCAATAGTGGGTGACAATTTACCGACCACAGGACGGGACTGTTAACGTAGAGAAAAAAATTGCTTTCCCAGCTTGGGAAGCAAGATGAGAAAAAGTTTATTTTAACACGTTATTAGCAGACTTTGTGCTATACACCACACCCAGGTATTTATATTGTTCAGATTTTTCTATAATGTTATCACCATAGTGGAAGCTTCCGTGTACTTTTGTGTAACGCTCATTAAAGATTAGAACTTTTGTTTTAGGAATGCTTACTATGATATGCCAAAGGGAAGCATATAAATACAGAGCAGTTAGCTGTTTTTGTAATCCCTCAGCAGATTCTGAAAAAAGGACAAGGTCATCTGCAAATAACAGATATACCATTAGTAAGGTGTCCACAGGGATACCTTGATCTTGGTCAAATGTTGCGGATATGTCTTGTAAAAATTCCGTGAATAGTTTGGGACTGAGCATACCGCCTTGTAGAACCCCATATTCGCTTTTTAATATGTCACTGATACGCGAGTCCCATTTTACACGACACTCTGCTTTAGAAAACATGCTTCTTATTATGTTTAGCAAATTACCGTCTATTCCCCTGTTCAATAATTTGTAGTATAATGCTGTTCTATCAATATAGTCAAATGCTTTTGTGAAATCGACAAAGCATGTATACAGGGGTTTAGAAAGACACCTTTGTTTATCTATGATGGCACATAGTATGAATATATTTCCGTAGTTCGCGAATTGCTTTTAAAACCAGCTTGATAGGAATCATTATCATTACGCACTTCGTTTTTAAATGAGAGTCTGTTATTAAGTATAGATTCAAATATTTTCCCAATACACGGCATGACTGTGATTTTCCTGTAATTATCTGGAAAAACCATGGTCCCCCTTTTTGTAGACAGGGTGGATTATACCGGTAGCCCATCTAGATGGATATTCCCCATTGGTAAGAATGGTGTCGAACAACAATTCTAATGCTGGCAATAGTTCATTACATCCATATTTGTAAAATTCGGCAGAAATACCATCTACACCCGCTGCTTTCTTGCATTTCAACTTTTGAATTGCCTTTTTAATTTCTTCTGCAGTTATGGGACTGTTTAGGAACTGTGTCATATTAGATTTATCGTGCTCTACATTATGTTGAAATGAAGTAACTTGCTTTATAATATTATTCATGTGTTCATAATCAAAATAATCCACATGTGGTGGGTAGACTTGTTGTTCAAAGTATTTCACAAAGTCTGCCAAAGTAGGCCCTGTAGTAACATTTCTAGGATTTAAAGATTTCCAGAATTTCCAATAGGAATTAGGATCTTCCGATCTCATATTTTCCAGCTCACTAAGTTTGGCTTGCTGGTATTGTCTTTTCTTTTTTTGGATTAATTGCTTATATTGTCGTAACATAAAATTATATTCGCCATGCCGTGCGTTAAAGTCTCTCTGTTTAGCAATATTATTAACAACATACTTCAAGGATTTACATTCTTTATCATACCAGGGGTTAGAGGGAAAATTATTTTGAGTGTTCTTTCTTTGCTTCGAAATATGTTTCCTTGCTGGAATAATGGCGAAATTACATTTTCTATCATACCATTGAACATGTCACATAGAGTGTCAGTATTACACCCATCGATGACGGCACACAGCATTTCCTCAAATGCATGACACGTTTGTTCATTTCGTAAAGCTAGTTGATATTCTTGCTTTTCTCGTCTTGCCATATGAAAACATTAGAGCAAGAAGCTTTGTCATTTACACAGGTATCTATTTTAATGGGTTGTAATCATCATGATCATCGAGTTTAGTATTTGAAATATTAAACTGTATGGGACAATGATCTGATTCCACCAATTTCGGTAAAACTTCAAATTTGCTGATTATGTTATCTTCATTTAAAATCAGATAGTCTATTGTGCTTGAACCATCGGGAGAGTAGTATGTAAAGCGGCCGATACCATTATCATTATACATCCGCCCATTGGCTAATTTGAAACCTGTGTTTATACAAAACTTTAGTAGAAGTTGACCGTATTTGTTAATTACTTTATCTTCATTAGAACGTTGATTTGGAACATTTACATTGGTATCTATTACCCCAGCTTCATAGTCCGGAGCCTGACGAGTTCGGTTATTAAAGTCACCACATAATAGGATGTGGTGCGTTTCTATATACCTAGCCACTTCCTATTCTAGCATAGTAAAATAATCATTTCTTACACCAACATATGTTGAGTTTTCTGGTGGTATATAGGTACACCCAATTTTAATGTTTTTTCTGACAACAGTCTGTAGCTAATGTTAACCATACCAAATAGTCATAGGTGTGGTCTATCCTAGTTAAATTTGCATATTTATTTGAAATAAGTATGCCAATACCACCAGAAGCTCTACGGGCATTTTTATGTTTGAGTTTTCTACTTACATGGTGGAATTTATAACCAGGTATTGACAATGTGAAATCATTCCCTTTCATTGTTTCTATGAAAAATATTATATCGTAGTTGCGGATAAATGTAAATAGATCAGGGTCTGTCATTTTGTTACCTAGACCATTTATGTTCCATGACAGCACGCGTATTTTACTGACCTGATCATTGTTAATTACTCTATTCACATCTGTTATGTCCGAGTGATGATTGTTTTTATGGGAAAACACTGACCATTAATGGAGTGATTGTTGAGGACTTCCGCAATGGCAGAAGTCAGTATTTGCTGTCCCTCCTCATTTAAGTGGATTTCACCACGATAAAGGTGTTGTTTTTTCACGGGAGTGGGCAAATAGTCAGCGTTGGACAATTTTGCACATATTTCACCTATGTGACAATTTATGTGGTGAATGTGGGCATTATATTTGTTCTGTTTTGTAGGGGGGATTTCAGCCACGTAGAAATGTGTGTTTTGGAATCCCTTCATTTTATCAGCCAGACTGTTAATATCCTCCTTTACCTTGTTTAATGATCCACTAATATCGTTTGTACCGAGATGGAGGACAACAGCATCGGTTTCCTCACATATATATCCTTTTAATCTAGGTATCAAGTGCTCTATTCTCATTCCAGATGTTTTATATACACATACGGCATCTGGGTTGTCAAGTTTTGATTTTAATTGTTTGGCTAGTCCGCGCATATTAGAGTCACCAATGATACACTTTTTTTTCTTTGATTTGACGACGGGGATCTGTCTGGTCACGTTTGCATTATCGTCTTTGTCGGATAGGTCATTGATGGTTTGTGTTAAATCACTGCTGTTACTGTTGCTGGTGGTGCTGCTACATTCTGTAGAACTACTGAGCCTATTATTTTTCTCATTGTTTTTGACATTTTGGTTGTCTAAATCCTTTTTATTTGGTTGTATTTTATCTATTTTGGTGCTTTTTTAACTGTGCTTTTTTGTCTGGTTTGTTTTTTCCGATTTTTATTTTCTATCACTTTTGTATATGTATATATACGTTTCAACCTTTTAGATCAAAGGTAAAAGTCCCAACACAGAATTTGTACACAAATACATCAACAGCGTTGGCTATGTCTATTGCGAGTGTTGTTTGTTGGGATATTTTGGCGTATATAATAATATATTCCCAGAAATCACAGAGCTATGAGTGTTATCACAAAGCTGGGCCGATCATCATGCTATTAAACAGCTATTAACCATTGTCTTGATCACTGTTTTGAACAAATTTGAACACTAATTGAATATATGCTTAAGCACACACAATTTAAAATATAAAATCCATACATTTAATAGCCAAACAACCTGAACAAAACCATTGGAAAAATGACCCAAATAAAACCAAAAACTCGGAAAAAAACAAAATTAACTTGGATCACAGGCTACATCGCTGACACTCCTATCATCACGCCTCACCAATCGCGCTATTTAATAATAGCTGGAAGGTACGCAACACATAGATAGATAGACCTCCTTACACATGTTACCGGTTACAGATATATTGGTTGACATATGATGTCTGACGTATTTCATTTACTGTTGACTAGACATATTTTGTTTGTTATATATAAGACTACAATTTTTACATGAGATTATATACGAAACGTACTGCAGAATGGGAAGCACAAGTGTATTTTATACAACTGAATTAGGAAATGATCTACAGGTACAGATTATTTCATACAATGGTGACATAGGAATTGATATTCGGAAATGGTGTTTATCATCATACTCAAAAACATTCCCAACAAAACACGGTATTCGACTTAGTCCACAAAACTGGACAAGATTTCAGATGTCTACAATTATTCTGGCTAGCATTAAATCAAGTCTGGAGAGCCAAAACAAACGCGACACACATTGCCAACCCTCCACCTGATGCCGGGCCAACACAACATGTGTAAGAGGTGTCAAAAACAATTTGTACCCTTACAGATAGTGTGATGTCACCACGAGGCATAGGTATGATATATCTGTAATATGATACACAATAGCTACACGCAATCAGTTCAGTTTGACTTACTTATACGATGTTTACGTATCTAACAATGTATTCACTACTTTTTTACGAATACTGCTAACTTAAACACACTTCAAATCATATTCATCCATACACAGAGCACTGTGCACTGTCTGTTCCAACCAGACACAGACGGCCCGCGTGTATCATAATGCGGACAGCTCTCCCAGCAAACACGAAGCCTTGACCCGATGTTGGCGGTGGGCCAGTAGTGAAACAGCATTGGGTCAAATCCTCGCGTTTGCTGGGCTCCACACAGGTGTCTGTCTACACCCACCCCTTCCCCACCATAATATTCTCACAAGCCGATCAGGGTACTTTTAGCAAGACAGCCGGCCAATCACAAGCTTACTACAATACTTGAAATTGAGAGCGGGGGACACCGGAAAGTACAGTAAAAGTACGCTTTTTGGCAGACTACTTGACATGGGTCTATCACCCCTCCTCTTTGCACTCTCAACATTTAAATATACGCAAAAGTATTCTGCTAGAGACGGGGTGGTAGACTCCTTGCAAGGCGTGTTGTATAGAGCTGACTTTCTGAATAGAAACTCTACCGCACATATTTTAACTAAATTATTGACCCGCTTTTAATACACATACTGTGATATTTCTTATCTGTGATACGTTTGTATGAATGTAATATACAATATAATATGTTTTCCTCACTTGTGGGGGTTTTAATGAATAAATAATAATAAAAATATGACGTCAACCATCTGCACATTTTAACATGCGAAGGAGCAGTGTCTAGGGTGAGCAGTGTAATTCATCCACTACAAGTCGAGAATTGCGACAGCAATTCGCGTGACAAAGAAACTTTCAAAATAAAACTGACAAAAATAAGACAAAAAATGAAAATTATAGAAATAAAAATTACAAAAATATAAAACCATACGGAAATAAAATCTTGAAAAAATAAAAACTTTCGAAAATAAAACCATGGTAAAAGAAAAACGTACACAAAATCCGAAATAAAACCTTGCATAAATAAAAACTTGGAAAAAATAAAACCATGTAAAAAGAAAACGTACACAAAATCTTACAAAACAAAAAATGAAAACATTACATTGCTTTTCGCCACGCGATAATGAACAGAATATTTACTGCATATAACAACCCAATTATCTAAGTAATCAGGTAATACACACAAAGTTGTTCAGAGGGTTGTGATTTGGTTGCATATTAACGATGTTATTTATCTCCCCGTGGCTGTCAAAGGTGTCACGTGCGTGCGTTGATGTCTAGAGTGTATGTGAGGAGCTTAGTGAGACGAGTGGCGTCGCAAAACATAATGTCAGCGTCACAGTCGTCGGGCCATCATTAGGCCTAAGCATGTATTGGTTAAATAAATCCCATTTGATCGTCCATTTTCTCACATTTAATACGTGCAATGCGATGTATGCTCAGATATTAAAATGCAGTTATACAACACCTTTGACAACAAATGAAAAACTTAGAAAAATAATAATTATGAAAATATCAATTATAAAAATATAAAACCATACCGAAATAAAACCTTGCAAAAATAAAAACTTAGAAAAATAAAACCATGTAAAAATAAAACGTACACAGATCTTACAAAACAAAAAATGAAAACATTGCATAGCTTTTAGCTACGCGGTAACAAAATATTCCATGCATATAACAACCCAACTGTCCAAGTAATCAGGTAATACATTCACTAAAACCTTACCTGTGCAGTAAATGGTTTAAAATATTTGTAATCTGTGAATTTTGTGAGCGACAGTTCGAACCCTCTCCTCACTGTATGCACGCGGCTGTGAGAGTTGTCCGCAAATACATCAAGTGCAGTGTTGGTCTAATGCTGGACAGGCATCGGATTGGATTGATGTGATTACGGCGAGGTGTTGTTTATCAGGGCATGTCGTTGTTGCAAAGAACATGAAGCAGGGTGATGAAGGCTGGTCGCAGAACCCCACATAAATAGTTCTAGCATTGTCACTGTAATGCTATCGCTTCTCTAGAGCATGTAGGTAAATCATTTCGGCAATAATTTGTCTAGTCTCATTGCAGTTGGGTAAATAAAAAACAGATGGTAAGCGTACACAAGGGTCACTCCTGTGGTATAACACAACCAGTATGTCTGACCACCCTTACACCCCCACACAGACATAAAATAAAGCATGATTTCAAGAATAAATATGTATTCATACAATGTTTATTTCAATTACTATTGTATAATATAAACTTTTTCAATTTTTTTTTTTAAATGTTGATATATTTTTATCAATGAATTAATTATCCGTTCATGATACCGAAATTATGTTGTAATGTTATTATTGTAATACAAACAAATTTATTTAAATCAAATGGAAGTATTGTCAAACTCATACACGGGGGAACCAAATAGGATAATAAAAAAAACGAGTTATGTTATTATCATAACATCCATGCTTACAGTTAGGATCAAATGGAAAAAAGTGGAAAGGTTATGTGTAATATAAGTTATGAACCAAGCTCATGTAACAACATTGATACAACCTGAACTCAGAGAACTTTTTGTCCCACCATATTGAACATGTTTCAGATAAACATTTAGCGGTTCAAAGCATATGTTTGTAAAGTGTTGTATTTCATTCACTTCTAATGTTGGTTCAACGTTATATAACAGTTATATATATCAAATCATTACTGACTGTGCTCACATGACCAATAACACACAATCCTGTGTACAAATTCAATCTGTTGAAAATACGATTCAAACACAGTCACTATTCAGAGTGAATAACATCCTCATCATCGATGTCCATTGATGAAGATATCCCCTACCCTTCGATCCTCCACCCCTTGGACACCACCCTAAAAATGTGATGACTCATAGCACCCCCTCCCTCTTACCACACTCCCTCCACTTGGACACCACTCCAACACAAATGATGTAAAGTGGCTGGGTCTGATCAAACACACCATACATTCACAGAAAATGATGACTCCACCGTATTCATTGATGGTGGTAGCGAGTGGTGTGTTGAGCTTGCCAATCTTGTAGCGGGCAACCCTCATACCACTGAGCATAATAAACAGTAAAACTTATTTGTTATGCCAAAAAAGGTGTTGTCTCTTTGTTGGGTTTGTTGGCAGTGTCAGCTGTTGTTACACAGCCTGGTTTATTGGCATCGGCTCCACCAGTGATGACACTTTACGGGGAAGGAAGTCCAAAACAATGGTGATACTTGCTGTTTTGTACACAGGGCAATCACTGATCAACTGTGTATTGCAATGTCAACACAATTGGAGTGTGAAACATGTCGTGAAAAACCCCCGATATATATGTACTAAGTCACAATGTTGCAGCAAGAGAGGTCGAGAAGAGGCGTTCTAGATTTGAGAAACTACCGACCACCACCACCATTACCAGAAGATGTACTGTTTTATGTCAGATTTATCATACAGAACAAAATCCGGAAAGTGTGACATGTAATTCTGACTATTAAACCCCATATATACCAGAGTATTAATATGTAGGCCTTAATTATTTTTATAGACAACTAATGTTCATGTACTTTCATGATATTATGAGTTTTTTTAAATATCATTATAATGTTTTATTGCATACCACATTAACAAAAGTATGTATTATTATCTATCTTCAGGTTTCAGTGCTTTCCAGAGTGTATTTTTGGATACTACATATCAGTCGCGTATTATACGTAATAGCTATTGTATATCTGGTTTTGGTGTAAGTTTTTATTTTGTAAGTTTATTATTTTACAAATTTTGTTCCTTTTATTCTGTAAGTTGTTTTTATTTTACACATTTTGGTTTGTAATTTTTATTTCTGTATTTTTTACTTTTGTATTTATTTTTTACAAATTTTGTAAATTTATTTTACAATTAGTTTTTTTAATGTTTATTATATTTTATCTTATTTTTGTAATTTAGTTATATGAACGTGTCAGGATTTGTTTATTACCAACCTGGTTTTGAGCATGTCAACTATAACTTATAACACTGTGCTTCTGAAGTTGTCTTATAGTCTAATAAGACAACTTCAGCAGCACAGTGTTATTTTATAACTGTATACGATCACTTCACATTGGGGTGTAATACAATCATGGTTCTTGTTAAGGAAAATAAAATATTCATTCGTCAGACATCCAAGATATTAGCTATGGATTTAATTTATCATATTTCTGACATTAGTAATGGTACATTGTATAACCAACGTACCAAAATATTGTATAACACTGTACAAAAATCGATGGCCAGATACATCACATTACTCAGTCGGATTTGCAATGACATGTTTGATGATTTTGATATATCTACATTACGAACATTCGCAGATGATCTATTTCGGGATAAATCTTGTAACTGTGAATATACAACACCCTGCATGTATCAACTTACTGCATTTCACAAAATCTATTTTTTTAAGATAATATTTGAGTAAAAAAACCACACCAGTAAAAAATTGGTGTAAAAATGACAAATGTTACCAAAAAGATTATAACAAAAAAGCTGTTTTTAAGATAATATTTGGTGTAAAAAAACATCAGACCCGTAACGAAAAAAGAAAATAAGAACATTATAACTTCAAAAACAAAAATATTATAACCGAAATCTAATTTTAAGATAACATTTGAGTAAAAAAAAACCTACTCCACAGGAAAAATTAGTGTAAAAAAAATATTAAGCGTGTAAAAATACACCTAAACGTCCTAAAAAAATATTTTTTACGAAGTTTTTACAAAGTTTAAACAACATGCAAAAGAAAATTTTTGTTGGTGGGTTGGTGTTTGTTTTTTGTTTTTTAATATGTACATTGTCAAACAACAGCATTAAAAACATCTAATTCTAGTGTCTCCCAAATTTTTTCACATCCTACCCAGCGGAGGGGGGTTCCGTGTCTCCAAAAAATTTTTTTGTCTTGAAATTTTGTGTCTCCAAATCTGGAATGGTCGTGCCAACGTTGTACCAGCGTTGTAGTACCCGTCTATGGGATGCTACCCTGGGGAGGGGGTTGGGGTAATGTATGGTTGAAAAACAATGTTGTAACAACGTTAGGCCAGCATTACCATCATTGAAAGCGTTCAGGCAACCATGCCGGCATTGACAACCATTATACAACCATTATCCATGTCCCCAAAGGATATACCTCACTACTTATATATTAGAAGTGTCAATATGTGACCGCATTGTGTATAGAACCACGGTCTGCAGCCAGCGTGAGCAGCACTGAGGTGAAGCCACACTATACTGTCACAGGCATTTAAAATATTTACTAGTATCATGCTATCAAATATGAATGTACAAATAATATATTAAATTTAAACACTATACCTTGGAAGTGTCATTAACCTTGGTCTGCAGCCAATGTGCGCATTACTGAGGTGAAGCCACATGATGGTACATAGTTTGATGATTAACTTGTGTGTATCCTTTTTGCATCTATGTATCCTTGAATATCTTAATTCGTTTTATAAAGTAATGTAAAATATTAACAAAATATTAAGAACATCATGTATACAAAATAAATGTAAATTGTAAGTTTTGTTAGTGTTATATATAGTCAGGTGTACTCTTGTCATTCTGCATGTTTTTTTTTTTTTTTTTATATCAGAGAGATTCCAACAAACAAAACACGTTGAATAGTCTGACCGTCAAAGTTTAATACAACAATACCAGTCACAAATACAAAATTATACTCACCAGATGTCACTGCTTAATTCACCAGGTGACACAATGCCAGGTGTAAGTAATAGCAAACAATGAGAAAATGATAACTTGTTTCAACGTTGGGCCAGCATTGAATTAGCTGGTCTCGTGTTTGCTGAGCAGTAATTCAGACAATGTAGCAAATGTGAGCTAAAATTATTCTATTATAAAGACAAGGCTATCTATTGATTAATTTTAATGGTATTATAGTCCTTTGTCCTTATTCTAATCATTGACATTTCCCAGTGTCACTTTTATAGGTAATCTAGTTAGTTTTGATGAATAACTTTTTTAAAACTATTGTAGTGCGCTATGACTTTTCTAAGCAATCCAGCCAGCTGGGCGCGAGTACCACGGGGTTGAAGGTTGAAAAAATCACATTAAAATAACATTAGCGAATTAGCTGAAATAATAACAGCAATATCTCGAAAACGTTGCGTGTGAGGCCAAAAAGTAGCGAAATTTGGGCATATGGGACACATAGGACGCCATATCGGGCTGGCTCCATTATGGTAAACTAAAATCCCCTATTGTCACCCGCTTACCAAGACCTTGGGGAAGTTCCATGAGAGAAATTACAATATAAAATTTGAATACGGAAAATCCCCCCGAAAAGGTGCGTCTGAGGCTAAGAAAAAGCGAAATTTGGGCCTAAAATTTAAAAAATTGCCTTAAAAAAAATGGTCGACTTTTAAAGAACCTATATTGTGTAGAGTGTACATCGAGTGTTCCGGTGAAATGTTCTACCGGGTTATTTTACCTGTTTACGTGGTGTTAATGACCTGACCGATTTTGAAAGTGAAGACTGCTTTAAAAATCTCACCATTATCGCACAGTTGGTGAAGAAGTAGCCTAATCAGGCCAGGGACAAATGGTCGTAAATTTTGCAGTCGAGTAATGGCACAGTCATACCTGATTAAGGAAAGCCTGACAAATTTGCAGCCTTTGTGGGGCAGCTATATAGGGGGAGCCGGGTCTAGTCGGAACACTGTTCACAAAAAACAACTCCCAAATCAGTACATATTTTATTTAAAGAGTCCACAGTGGCATGAAATGATAATAATAATAATAAGTTCTTCTATAGCGCACATACAGTGCTCTGTGCGCTTTATACAATTAAAGGTAGGCGTTACAGAAAAGATGCTTCTTCAAGGCGCTTTTGAAGACATCTAAGGATTCGCACTTCCGCACTGAATCCGGGAGTTCGTTCCACAGCTTTGGTGCTGCACTAAAAAACTTCTGCCTCCGTACTGTAAGAGTTTAGTCTTGCGCCGACAGAGAAGGTTTTTTGATGATGAGTGAAGGCTTCTGCTTGGAGTGTAGCTTGAAACTAACTCAGATAAATATGATGGCGCGCTGCCATGGATAGTTTTGTACGTGAGTAGCAGTATCTTGAACATGATTCGCTCTTGCACTGGTAGCCAATGGAGGCCTTTAAGCACTGGTGCTATATGATCATCTCGATTGGTGCGTGTCACCAGGCGTGCTGCGGAGTTCTGAATACGCTGTAAACGCTGAATAAGCCTCTTGAGGAGGCCGTACAGGATGCTGTTACAATAGTCCAGTCGAGCAGTGATAAAGGCATGTACCAACTTTTCAGTGATAGATTGAGTCAGAAGATGACGAATCTTTCCAATGTTTCTGATGTGCAGAGAAGCAGCACTGCAAACGGCACTGACATGTTTGTTAAGGGTCGGACGGCTGTCCAGTGTCACTCCAAGACTCTTCACATTCTCTGCAGGAAGAATGTGCATTCCACCAATTTGTAATGGTTTAGAGAATGTTTGGACGAAAATCCAGCCTTGTATGTGTAGAGGACCTCTGTCTTCTCCCCATTTTGTTTTAGTCTGTTTTTTACCATCCATATATCTATGTCACGAATGCAAGCTTCCAGTCGCTGCATGAATGTTTTCCGCATCTGTGAGCGAGAAAGAAATGTACAATATTGTGTCGTCTGCATACATGTGATAACTTGGTCCGTGTTTCTTGATGATTTCACCTAAATCAGCTGTATACAGTGTGAAAAGCAAGGGTCCAAGAACAGACCCTTGCGGAGCTCCGTATTGCAGTTTGAAATTACTTGATGTTTCATCTCCGATCACCACCTTCTGGTACCGGTCTTCTAGGTATGATGCAAACCAATGGACTGCAGACTTCGGTAGATGTAATCGTGATGACAGCTTCTGCAAGAGGATACGGTGAACGATGTTATCGAACGCGGCGCTAAGGTCCAAGAGTACAAGACACCCGACTTGTCCATCATCCGCAGCAAGTAACAGGTCGTTCGTGATACGTAGCATAGCAGTTTCGGTGCTATGGGCTGGTCTGTATGCAGACTAAAACTTGTCATGAAGGCTGTCGGTTCACATGATCCTGTAGTTGGGATGACACTACCTTCTCAAGTGTTTTGGCAAGAAAAGGAAGATTAGAGATAGGCCTGAAATTTTTAAATTTCTCGGGGTCCAATGAAGGTTTTTTTTCAAGATTGGAGTCACCCAGTCCTCCTTTAAGGAAGCAGGGACAGCTGATAGTGCGATGGATCTGTTGATTATGTCAGCGATGATAGGCGCCACTGTGCCAGAATTTTTTATTATCCATGTGGGCACAGGGTCTAAACCACATGTTTTGTTTGGTGATTTTCCAATAATTTTTATAATGTCACTGGGCTGAACTGGTTTGAGCGAAGCAAGTGATGTTATGGAGTTGACAGCTTGACATGACTGACTGTCAGCAGCCAATGCAGCGCGCCTGTCCAGTTCTATACGAATCTTAGAAATTTTGTCCTGAAAGAATATGCCAAAAGTATCGCAGAGATGCTTTAGAGAATCATGCGTCGGCAGAGATGTTTCTTGAGATGAATGTAGCAGTTTATCCACAATCTGGAACAGCACCTTTTGGTCAGTCTCACCTTCTCACAGTAATAATCAGACTTTGCTTGAGTCACCATCCCCCGTACAACTTTGCTCTGATTAGCAAACAGGTCGTAGTCTATTGCAAGTTTTGATTTACCCCATCGTTGTTCTAGTCTTCGGCGTTTGGTCTTAGCCTCATGTATATCAGAAGAGTACCACTATGTGTTTGGTCTTTTTCCTTATAGGTGCATGTTTATCCAGATGGTTTCCCAGTACCGTATTATACTGGTCAACTCGGGCAGTTAGAGATGTGGCTGGGTTTTTCACGAGATCTGATGTACATAGATCTTTGTTGAAGCTGGGGTAGTATCAATAGATCGGTGGAGCCGGTACTGGAAAGTTCTCCGGACATGAGCTGGTAGTTTTCCAGTCATATGAAAAAATATGGCTGAATGGTCTTATAGTCCCGGATCCTCCACATGTATTCTTTGTATCATATTTTCAAATGTTCTAGTGATCACCAGATCTAAGATATGGCCTCTTCTGTGAGTAAAACAGTTCACATGTTGAGTCATGCCATTTGAGTCGATGACGTCACAGAGTTGGCGTGTGTGACTATTTGTGGGATCGTCCCAGTGGAAGTTGAAGTCTCCCATCACCACAAGATTTCCAGGTTGTTACATGGTATCCTCGAACATCTGGGCAAGCTCCGCCAAGAAGTCATCGACTGTCAATCCATTTTTGTTGTTAGGTGGAGGTCTGTAAATGACGTAGATGTTTAGATGACTGCTTCCAATGAACAAATAGTCTGTTATTTTCCGCAACATTTGACACGGCATCACATTAAAAATCGATAAGCACCCCAGAAATATTAAACAATCAATGACCATACCATCACTGTTTCAACAAACCCTACCTACGAATTAGGTTGAAACAGGGACTGGGTTAGTTGGAACACCTAAGCAGACGATTAATGACGGTCTGTAGGTAAGGGCCTAAAAGAGGCTCGGGGTTGGCTGGAACACAACGGGGTTAGCTGGAACGTAGTGACCAGAGTGTTCCAACCAATGTACTGGTGTTTCAACCAGCCCCGTAGAGCTATGTGCCACCAGCATGCTGACCACACCACACTTACTTAACACACAACCTCTCAAATGTTATCAGAACAATTCACTAGGTGGCAACCCACAAGACAGAAATAATGTTGGCACAAAAAATGAGGCATGTGTCAATTTCCCCCGTGTTCCAACTAACCCCGGTCTCCCTTAAATATAGCGAATGAAGTGTCGGCCATCTGCAGTTCCGAACCAAAAAGCTGTCAATGAATTGTCAAATTCCGGGGTTAAAAAGTAATTCTAACTTTGGTGGTACATGTAATTTGGCTGGTGAACAAAGCTACAATGTCTGTGGCGATGGCCCCCTTCCCATCTTGACGTGTCAGAAATTCCGCGCTATGTCGTCTAGGGAATGCGTAAAAAGGTAATTGAACTGAAATGTATTATATGCTTGATGGGGAAGCACGTGGATGCAGAGTGTATTCATCAAACCCAGACTCTTTAGAAAATGTAATGTATAAGTCGTAATTATATGCTTCATGATGATTACATGGCACAGGTATCCCCGCTGCTAGCATTCCCCCACAGGTAACTTTGATAAATTACAAGAAATCCTCAGAATAGGCTATTGCAGAGGGTAATGTGGATAAGTTTGATGGTTGTCCACAACAAGCAGCAAAGTTACAATCGGACTTGTCCCATACGTTGCTGTTCGTGACCCAATTTTGTCTATTATTAGGGATTTAGTTGTGGTCAATAGGACTTGTCCAGTTGTTTGCAACACCTCGTCTATATTAGGGATTCAGCTGTAGTCAGTGGGATTTGTCACGTTGTTTTTGCAGTCAATTGGATTTGTCCCGTTGTTGTTTACGACAGTTCGACTATCATTATTAGTATGGACAAGGGTGAAGTTACGGCTCTGACCTTGCTTCATGACTTGTCGGCCGCTTTCGACACCATGGACCATGCTACATTAACAGATAGACTTTCTGGTTGGTATGGAATATCTGGCCAGGCGCAAATTTGGTTTTCTTCTTTTTTTGCAAAATAGGCCACAATCAGTAAAAATTAAAGAAACTCTGTCAGATAAAGTTACACTCTAATATGGAGCTCCACAGGGCTCTGTGTTAGGACCAGCGTTTTTTTACTTTGTACACTGCACCACTCAGCGCTATTATCTCTAGTTTTGACATAAACCACCATCTTTATGCCGATGATACTCAAATTTACATGTCTCAAGCGCTAAGAAATCTCTTGAGAAATTGCAACATTGTTTAATGGGTGTGTCAGCCTGGATGACAGGATCTAAGCTGAAGCTTAATCCTAGCAAGAGAGAATTTCTTCTTATTGGGACCAAACTTCAACGAGAAAAAATCTTGAATATTTCCCCATGCTTACTTCTAGGTCAAGACACAAATCCATCTGCATCAGCTAAAAATCTTGGTGTACTATTCGACAGTAGCCTGAATTTCCGAATGCTCAAAATATCTACGCTCCACAAATTCAAATAGATTAGTTGTTCCTCGTATAAAGACTAAGACTGGGTCAAGAGCTTTCTCCACATCTGGTCCAGCCTTATGGAACACCCTGCCTGTGCCAATACGTAATGCCAAAACAATCTTAACATTCCGGAAATAACCTAAATCTCACCTATTTGACCTGACTTTTCCACCCTAGTCCCTAGCCTGCTTTGGCCTCGATTATGACACATGATTACGCTAAGGATTTTTGCGCCTCCGAGCTCGGTCCGCTGCGTATATAGGCGCTATAGAAGTTTTATTGATTGATTGATTAGGGATTAAACTGTACTAAGTTGGACATGTCACGCTGTTTCTTGTAGCCATTTATACTTATCCGGTTGTCACATTACTTGTCAGGTGGGGATGCAGCAGGAATTTCAATAAAACAACAAAATAAACATGCAAAAAATCCCAGCACCGATAAAATTCCAGCAGCCGTAAGAATAAACACATTGTGGGATGTTGTGGTGCTACCTTACATGCACATAACAAGATCACTGTACCAATTAACCAATGTATTATCTACAATAAAGAACAGAACACAACTTTTCTACAATATTTAGAATGTCTTTATTCAAACTCTGGAGATTGAATGATATCCCCCTAGTAGTAGCAGTGATACCTGCCCAATCATGATGCTGCTGTATGTTTTTACTAGTGACAGTATTAAACTAGCTAGTTATTTGATGGGACAATGCCGGTAATACCAACTATTGCACAAACGAAGTAGCTAATAAACCATAAATATTGAACCATTCACTCTGGTCATCAATAGAACTGCGGGTGCCGAAAATAAAACAATGAAATATGTTTGAGGACCTAAAACTATGCGTCATGCCTGCTTGTAGCTGGATCCGTTAGCTGTAAACATAATATTTGAATCACAAGCAAAAATGAAACCCAAATTCCTAACGAGTGCTTTAGGAAGTGTGTCATGGTCAAGTAATAATATAGGGAATAGATCTTTGAGCTCAAGTACGATGTAAACCAGTCAAGAGCTGTAAACATATATTCTGCAGCTAGTTATTAGTGGTTAATGAGCTCACGTACTTAAGCAATACTTTGCTATATTATTGCCGCAAAGTTGGATAAATATTAGGCCATCGTCTACGACGCTGGCCTAACATTGATCCAGCATTGTGTCAATGTCTCGTGTCTGCTGGGAATGACACTGACAGGGCTCAAATGGCTATATTCAAACTAACACACATTATCCGACCAAACATTCGCCGCACATTTGACAAGCTGGGCTCAAATGTCGTAAATGAAAATGTGCACGCTGCTGACCATTTACACCCCGTATCTGAATATGAAGAAGTACCCTATGATCCCTTAAAACGCTAAGCAAGACTGTAACCGTTTGCCTGCTAATCTTGCAGGCAAACTGTTCTGTTCAAACATCAACATTTGTAAATGTTTGCTCTTGAATTAAACAAATATGAGTAAGTTTCAACCACTCGAGGTTGTGGGTCGCGGTAGCGAGACACAACCTCAAGTGGTTGAAAATTTAAAAAAATGTACCCAGCAGGATAAGGGTTAATCCGTTATATTAGTCGATTAGATCACAGTTATTGGGAATTAGTGTAGTCATTCGGGCAAAAAAATCTGGACAAATTGCTAACAAAGGTTTTATGATGTATTATGGTAGATATAGGTCCCGACAAACATTTCCGAAAAGTCCCAAGTAAAACTGCTGTTCAATCTCGAGAAATTGCCTAAAACTATTTTCTATTACACGATACACGAAAATCTAATTTTCCAGGTTTTTTTTCCATTTTGCAAATGTTAGGTATCGTTACTTATGTTTTTGGACTCCAGGAATCGATTGCAGCTATCAGTTTGACTTTAAAAGCAACGAATGGTTGATATAAAGTTGATTTAGCGATTTTTCAGAAAAAAATAATGTTATTTTAAGTGATTTTAACTTTTTTTAAGTATATGAGTATATGATGTAGTCTTTTTCAAATTATTCTTGTTAGCCTAGATAATAATAATGTGATCGTGTTGATCACATGAGTCTATTAAGTGTATATGTTAAGTTAACGAAAACAACTCAATTGCGAGGGATCACTAAATAATCGTGGCCTAAAGTTATGCTAATTATTTTTCAAATTCAGTTTCATCAATTGATACCGTTTTTTTAAAGTTCGAGATTTGTATTGGATAATCACCATTTGTCCACTGATAATATCAAGTTCACGAGTCCCAAGTTATAATAGCGAGGTTAAGGAGAAGGTTTGACTCTGGGATTGAGCTCTCTTAATGATCTTTGCCAGTGGCTACAACACAATATCCAAGTAATTTACAGTTTAAGAACTGATATTTCATGTAGAACATGTCTCTAATGGCAAAGGTCAAAGGCTCTTACCGCAGCGATCTAAAGAAGGGGTGTTTGTCATCATACTATTTATGCTTTGACATAATTTCCTAAACATCAAAACTACCAAAGATGGACTTTATGGAAGTATTCAATAAAACATTTAGAACAAATGTAGCTTGTGAAAACATTTAAATTAATGTATAAAGAATGTTCAACGACATTTTTTTTATCTTGAGTGTATCAGATTGAACAATCTCAAACACTGAGTTAAAATAATAATCGCCATATATTATTAACTACTAAATGCAATGTACATGGGTTTTCATTGTTAAAACTTGAGCCTCAAATGGTTAGAAATAATATGCTAATGAGATAGCATATACACAATGCAATTATGGATATTATCCATGTAAGTATTTAGAATTTACATTACAAATGTAAATAAGTAATGTAATATATACATCACAACTGTTGGTTTGAAATCATCTTTTACAAGTAAAGTTGCAAAAAAACGTTTCAAATGTCTCCTTTTTTGTGATATTCAGATTCCTTGACCCTCAAAACATACGAATCCATATATTACATTAACAATTTGCATAGTTATTGGTGAAGATTTGTGATTTTTAGCATAATAGCTAGTGCATATTGCGGCCATCTTGAATTTTGCCATTCTGCGAAAAAGAAGACATATAAAACAATGTCAGCCACCCAAGTATTGTTCTTTGACAATTACTAAACACATTTCTAAAGTTAGTTTGCTTGTAACAAAGATATGCCATCACTTCATTTTTTCATAACATTATGTACCCCTGGCGGGCTGACTATTCGTCAATTTAACAAATTTGAACAGGAGTTTTGCTTGGGACTTTTCAGGATTGCTAGCTGGGACCTATATCTACCATAATGAATCATAAAACCTTTGTTGGCAATTTGTCCAGATTTCCTTGGATTTAGATCCAGAATGACCACACTAATTGAGAATAATATTAATAATTTTCAGCCACTTGAAGTTGTGGGTCGCGATAGCGAGACACAACTTCAAGTGGATGAAAAAATTAATTAAGATAACTTAGCGGGTAAAGGGTTGATAATAAGTACGTCGCTTATTGGCTGTGTTTATCTCTTTAACCCTTTAATCGCTGGTGCCGCATATATTCGGGATTTCATTTTTTATTAGCACATTAAGTACCACCTTTTAAACATGTTAAAGATACAATGTGACATCAACCAGCAAGACTTGAAAAGAGTTGACCGCCATTTTGTCAAATCTGAATAATTTTCACTCACTTGAAGTTGTGGATCGCGTCAGCGAGACACAACTTCAAGTGGGTGAAAATTCAAATTGAATAATTTGGCGGTTAAAGGGTTAAAGTGCTGCACGAGCCCGTCACATTTCTAGCTCATTTTAGTAGAAGAGTAATGCAACAGAAAAATATTAAAGTATTGTATGATATAATAAGTATATGTGAAACATTCTAAAAATTCTGAGCTCTGTCAATTTCAGTTATTTTTCGTGATTTGTGGGTGATTTCTGGCACTAATGTGTATCCCTACATTCACAGTAATATTTATAACACTATTGTCCATTGAAGGATACAAATGATGATTTAACACCGACTTTGGCCTAGAGTTGTATCCAACAGTAACTGCAATCACTAGAAAAAGAACAATGTTGAAATCACCGGAGAGAAGTGATTATCTGAAATCACCCATGCAAATGATAGAAGTACAAGGCAGTGACCGGAATCAGTAAAATTGTAGGCACCAGTAACCGAAATATTGGCCGTGATCACTTTTTGAGAATTCACCGAAATCACTATTATTGGCCGATATGACTTAAGCGAAAAGTGTAATCGAAATTACAACAAACCCTGACACTCACCGAAAAAACAACGCTGGTAACAAAAGTGGAATATCAAGGTCACCAAGAACAATTCTAACTAACCCTGCTGGCAAAAAGTGTTTCTTTTGAATGCATTCTGGAACATCTTTATGACAGATCGTCTGAATTTTGGGCTGATAATAAAATAGATGAGCGGGTTGCTTATATAGTTTATTAGATGTATCATTAATATTTCACAAGGCACTCTATCACTGACAGATACTAATAGCACCGGTAACCAGCTAAAGTAGAAGATGAAAGTCACCAAGAACAGCCCGAAGCCAACTCGAACAACGTTCTTCTTCCTTACACAGGTCACAGGATTTGGGTCGACGGTCGCAGACGTATTTCTGCTCAGCCGTTGGTTATTGTTCCCCGTTTTCGTTTCTTCAATGTGTTTGCAGACTGCCTCGGTTTTGTTACATGATGGCTCTTTTGGTGAACGGCCATTTGTCGATGTATGTGGCGCAGTGTTGATACTTAAATTGCTGGTCTGTGTTTGAACAGGTGCGGTATCTTGACATACAGACTTTCGTGTTTCTCGGGTCACACGTGGGTGTTTTGTGGCTCTTGGTACTTTTAGTCTGTTAATGTCCAACGGCTGTTCAAGCTGCATTTTGCTTGTTCCAGCCCGGGGACTTTCCGCCCTAGTCTTTGACGTAGGTTTCATTTTTCGTTCAGAGTTTCCATTCATGCATGGCATTGGTGTATTTTCTGACTCACTTACTGTCAAACGAAATGGGTGTACTGCGGATTTCAATTTATAATATTGCTTTAATATGACACAGAAAATAATGATATAGGAGACCAAAATAATAATGGAACATATACTTCCATAAACACGTATTATTGGAGCCTCCACATGAAAATAAATTTGGGTGAGAGGGATCACAACAAAAACATTGGAAAATACACAGACAGCACTTTGAAATTTAAATGACCAAGGTTTTGCGGTGGGCTTCACAACCATTTTCAATCGTTCGATAGCTCTGATAGTTAGCAAAGTCAGCGAGGACACAGTCAACACCAGAATCGTATACTGGTACACGACATTGAACATTAGTCCAGGCAGCTGGATAGCAAATGGGAGCGTACATGAGAATAAAATGTCTACTATTGCCAGACTAACCATGTACACAATATCGTTTTTGTAACTGGCGATCTTTCTCTCTTTCCAACATATTACTATTACCAGAAAATGGCCAAATGTACAGGCCAAAATGAACGCGAACAAAATGTAGTGGCTTGTAGTAGATTGTGGTCCAGCATTAAATTTAAGACAATTTCTGCCTTCTGCGATTGTATCTGTTTCGTTGGAATTGTTCACGGTCGTGTTTTCATACCCATTGTAGAATGCGGCCGTGCTCACATCTGTTGTCATGTCTGACATTTTGGTTAGACAGCTTCTCCGCCAACGTCCGAATCAAAATCAACTGCAAAGAAAGCACAACAAAAGAGTTTCTATCACTTTTTATTGGTTTAATTATGACAATACGTTTTTGGGATAAAGAATTTGCTTAGTAAACAATAATTGTTAGGGTTCGATGACCTTAAACGTTAGTTGTGTCGGCTTCGTGTAGCCGAAGTTACAAGTAGGTTCAATTGTATTTCTAATTTATTAAAAACTAGAAAATAAATTCCCGAACTTCGAGACATGGCTTTAGGCTGTACGAGTGCTTTAGACAAAAATTCGGCTTAATATTTTGTGAACATAACTGTTTTGATCTTCTTCGTGGACCAGGATATAATTAAGGAAAGAACCAAGAGACAAGTTAAAATATCTTCGACATGTTTATTCATTCCACTACCAGCGTCGGTGCTGGCCAACAGCAATTCAATACTTGCCAATGAAACAAACAAACAAACAAACAAACAAAAAAAACAAACAAACAAACAAACAAACAAACAAACAAATTTAAAAAACTAAAAACAAACAAACAAACAAACAAACTTTTCTATGGTAGTTCTAGGTCTATATTATGCAATTTATTGCAAAAAATCTAAATGCAAATACTGCAAATAATTATTCTGAGCCCCAGCCAGTACAAAATTGACATGCAAAATATTGCAAAACATGCATTTGACCTGGGAGCGGATTAATTTGGTGGAATAAAAATAAGCTTCGATCCGATAATTGTAGCATAGGAGTCATTTCATGAAAACTTATATTGCTGCTCTCACAGCTCTCGTGTAAATAGATTCATTCAAATGTACGAGATTATGTATAAAATGTCATTTTCTTTGACATATTTAAAAAAAATTTAAGAAATGTATTGACTGCGGTCAGCTCGCGAGGCCGTCGCGATTCAATGTGCAATGATTGTAACCAGTTATAGAACAAAACTGACCCTGGGTTACTATCGCAGCCTCGTGATAACAGATTCTACAAAACCGGCCTAATTAATTGATGGCACATGGATATTATAGTAATAACAGAAAATAAAAAAAATATATATATACAATTCTAAAAAAATTAAAACTATCTTTGACACTAGTGAATAAGCCTAGACTAGAGCTTAGGCTAAACAGCAGTTGATAACAGATGTTTCCAATATATGTGGTGAGCAATACTTGTACAAGTTTGACGGGGTGGTTAGTCTTCTACCAACACAACGAGTATCGACATCAGAACCCTCCGTCCCAACCGTTTTATAAAGGGGAAATACGATAGGTGTATTTTGCTAAGCATATTACTAATGATCGATGTGTGTGCATTTTTCGTCGTATGAGAGCGAGTCAAATTCAGCAATGTGTAATTTGCTTTCGGCAAGTAAGCTAGTTCTCCGTGTAGCGATGATTTGGCAACTAATTAGTGAATTTCGTCATCACAACAGTTTGATGTACATCTTTGATAAAAGCGCTGTTCTAGTGGTATTTCTTTGCGGTTTTACCTGGCTTCTTTGTTCTATTTCTAGAGAGTGTGAGCTCATACAGATTCATACAGCTTTAAAATGTGCATGTGTGGGACGGTCAAGTTTAGGCCTACATTAGCCTGCAGAGTACACTTTGACGACATTAATATCAGCGACTGAACTGATTACAATATACTACTCCAATGAGAAATTGGCCCAATGCTGTTTTAATGATAGGCCAACGTCTGCGACGTTGGCCGACATTAAAACAACATTTGGTGAGTGTGTCGTGTCGGCTGGGAAAGCAGATTACTGTCAATATGCTGGAGGTCAACTGTTTCCAGATACCCACGGTAACATAGCCTTTTGTGTCACAACACAGAGCCCACATGAGAGAAATGGTGAGTTATTTCGTCATAGATGTCGCTCAAGTTATAGAGTTTATATGACTTGGGAACTTGCTCTCAATGCGGCGATGGGTATGAAACGCATATAGTATTATTATCTTGGCTGATAACTGTGGATGTGGGGTGATATGTCATTGTGGAATGTCTGGGGCCACTGTTGAATTCTGGGGAGCACATTGTCCCGGGTATTTTGACAGTTGACTACACCTTTAATCTTGATAGCACCTTTATCCACCTTGTGTCGCGGATGTAAAAATGATATTATTCTAGCGAGGGGTCGATTTTGAACTTTTGCAATTTTATAGAGCTTCGACATTGTTTAGCCAATCAACTTTAACTGTATTAATCAACTATAATTCTAGCTTGTTTTATGAGAAGATTGAAAATTTCCACTCTATGATTTCTCCAAACGTCACGGAGGTTTATGCGAAATAATAATGACCTGGTGTGAGAGCACCAATTTGTTTCACAGGTAAATTCTCAATTGTATCACATAGATTGTCACTCACCACGCATGCCGTTTTACACCGTGCTACAACTTCAGAAGCCGACCAACTGCATCCAGTCGGTCTGAGTGGACAGCGGTGGTGACAGCCTGCTGGTCAGCGCCTGGTCAGATCCTGGTCAGCCACTACGAGCGAGGTCAGCGGTCCAGCACCAGTAGAGAATGGCACCTCAGATGGAGCAGAATGGTGCGGCCCGAATGCTATAAAGCCATCGGAAGTGACATAATACTTGTGGTGGGCGCGCCTCACCTGTGGAACCGCATCATGCGAGCAAAAAATATGACACGCCCACCTCTCTGAATCCGTATGCATCGTACAAGTTACGATATATCGTAACGTGTACGAGAATACGGCCCCTGGGATACCAAATATGATGATGGTGCGTAAATAAATAGTATCCCCACATATATCATATGTTTTGGTGTCATTTCAAAACTCTTACTTTTTACTTACACATTGTTGTCATCTTGAATAGCGTCTTCGTTGTCTATTGTTGTCGTCAGAAAGATCTAGGCATATATGGGATTTTGTGCATTTCTACGTCCGTCATCATTTGGAGGGGTTCCGGTAGTAGTTTGTTTAAGATTTAATGGAATGTTTGGCCCCAGAGTCAACACGACAGGGTATAACCGTGGAATTTTAGCATCCTGTCTGCGGAAATTATTCGAATAAAAATCCCTGATGCATTCAGTATATGACTGTAAATGTAATGGTATTATATCATACATTAAGGGCAAGATCGTTGCGGACAGATGGAACATAAAAAATAATTAATCCACCCACACGCGGCAGGCTGGCTATGTCAGTTGCGTGGGGGGGGGGAGGGGGTTAACACTTATCGATCACCTTATTAACCCTTTTAGGCCTGAATTTACCATAGTCATCTTCATCCTCTACAAGCCGCGAATTGCTGCCGCAATTCTCGACTTGTAGTGGATGAAGATGATTTGAAGTGGGTGGAAAATTGAAGAGAATTGCCATGTATTGGTAAGCCATTTTCATGGAAATTTTCATTCTAAAACCCCTTGTTGTAGGAAAATTAAGTCTGTTTTCAGGGATGTAAAATTATGCTTTAATGCATCGTGGAGGCTTAAAGGGTTAAGACATGGGCATTGTTACATATTCAGCATTTACATCAGGAGAGAAAGCCTCCTAGACCTGAAAGGAGGTGGTAGTTGACAAAGCAGCTCTTACGATTTCCTCAGTGTTCCACTCGGTTATACTGTTACATTCACTTAGCATTTAAAATATTTATATTTTATTTATTTGCATATTCGAATATTATACCTTGAAACGCTACTTGTGACATTATTGTGTCCAGACCTCGGTCTGCAGCTAGCGTGCGTAGTACCTAGATGAAACGAAACAATGCTGTCACAGGCATTTAAGTTGTAATGTGTTATTTGTGTATGGAGTTAAAATTGTCATACATAGTATTTAAAAACTATATTCCTATTGATGATAAACATGTTTCCCTTGTATTCATTAATTCATGATTAACCTGATTAGCACTGGTACATTCGTTTGTCTTCAAAACGAATTATTTAATGTATATTTAATTATTTATTTTGTATCTTTAAACAGTATCCCTTGCAACACTTTTTTATTATGTATATTTAAACACTATACCTGATTGATCTGTTTGTTTTGTTTTCAATGATTTGTGGTTAACTTTTGAATGTTGTTACATTGTAATTTTGTTTGTGCCCCATCAGGGCTAAGGAAAAGTTGTATCCTTTGTATCCTTGTATCCTTATCGAATAACCTAGGTTGAATACCCAAGGAGACGATATCCACCGATACTCAGCGTCTGATCATGACACGTGTCTTGGAGTTTCTCAGTCAGTGTGAAATTAAACGAATATTGTAGAGATACCACATTACAACACTAAGGTTCATTTTTGTGTTTTTTATTTATTTATTAAGTTTTATATACACAAATACAACTATGCAATAATTGTACAAAAATGAAAATGTAATAAAAATTGTGTACATTAAATGTCAAATACTGCTTAGATATCCAGCCGAAAATACGCTACCTGCATGGATAGACCTGCATTCTTTTGGATACTAAAGGGCGAAAGCGCGCGCAGCGCGTTAGACCTGGAGGCCTAAGTCGTAAATGGAGCGACTTCTTCATTTACGACTTAGGCATCCAGGTCTAACAGCGCGTGGCCCTGCGCGAAATTAACGTCGATACACAACCCTAACTAGACGAGGCCGCCATTAACGTGATCGTTGGAGGCCTAAGTCGTAAATGGAGCGACTTCTCCATTTACGACTTAGGCATCCAGGTCTAGCAGCGCTGGCCCTGCGCGAAATTAACGTCGATACACAACCTTAACTGGACGATGCCGCCATTAACGTGATCGTATAGTCACATTGCAAAGGGAGAGACAAGAATATTTTATTCTGAAAAACCCACGCAGGATCAGCAGGGTCCGAACCCGGGACGCATGCGTGACTGGCGAGGCAAGCAGATGCTCTAGCAAAGTGCCACGTAAGCCCTTCTTATATCGAAGAATGCGAAATATTATGGTAACCGTTTAACCGCCAAATTATTCAATTTGAATTTTCACCCACTTGAAGTTGTGTCTCGCTGACGCGATCCACAACTTCAAGTGAGTGAAAATTATTCAGATTTGACAAAATGGAGGTCAACTGTTTTCAAATATTGCTGATTGATGTCACATTTCAGCTTTAACATGTTCAAAAGGCGGTAGATAATGTGATAATAAAAAATAAAAATCCGAATATATGCGGCACCGGCGGTCAAAGGGTTAATGGAGGCACTATATCCCTTTCAGCGCGGGAACCATCTTCATACGTCAAAATCACAGACGTCAGTTTCTAATTTGTAAAGACGATCCCCATACTGAAAGAATTCAAATACATATAATGGCCGTACACTCCATGGTTAAAAAAATCAGCAATTTAAGGGATATGATTGACAAAGGGTCAGAAGAGGAGGGGGTGTGAGTGTATAACTGATTGGCTTAACGAGAAAATTACGTCACTAGTTTAGCGCTAATTTAAGGCACTATGTTTTGCTAATAGTGACTAAGTTTCTCTTCCGTCTTCAGTTTAATATGACAAAGGGTGTAAGCGCTTTTGTTGACAGCTGAGAATATTAACGTCAGCTGTGACGAATTTTATTACGTGACGCATACAGTTATATAAATACCATGATAATGTAGTCATGTCGTTTTTCTTGAAATATTTTTTCGTGTTCGACTATAAGTACATGCATTTGTAATATTCACGTTAGTAGTATAATTATTATCTCTCGTCGAAAACACACAATATGTTAGCTTAATAAAGGGCAGATACATATTCAATATAAAATATTATTAATTTGTTTAACTACGTGATCCTTGTAAGTAGATCAATTAAATGGCTTAGAAGTAAATTTAAGTGATCCAAGTCTGCATTTTCTCAATTTTCTACAGACGATTTTAAGGTTAAACTCAATTGAAATATATATATATTTCGTTTTTAATTTAACTTTGTTACGTCAATAATTAGAAGCATAATAGGAAGTTATGCAATGATGTGTATTACTCATTCTTATTGGAAGGTATACGGTTATTGATGTTGTAAATCCAATTTCTGTTATTTAGGCACGGCCGTCGGCCAAGAGCCTATTAGGTTTATTTAGCCTGAGTTTGTTTCCTTTTTAAGGGAAAGAGGGATGCTGTGTGGGAGGAACGGTTGACATTTCTGTACGCGAGTCTTTATGAACATGTCGAATAAAACGTTTAAGGTCCCTAGGTTCGGTACTTCGTCTTTAAAAAGGGTTAAGAAAAAATACAATCACGATTAAATATAGTGATTAGAGCTTAAAGGGTTTTGATCGGAATAATGTTGGCCTAGCGTCAAAAACAGTGGCCTAGCATTACATCAGCATTGGGCCAATGTATCGTGTTATCAGATGTTTCTGGCGCCGGGATGGAAAACGTCACCCCCATAGCAATGCAGCTGTCAGAAAACACGACACAGTCACCCAATGCTGCTTCAATGTCGGGCTAGCGTCGAAGACTGTGCGTCAACATTGAACTGCATTGAGTGAATGCTACGTGTTTGCGCAAACCATATACAGCAGACCCAGTGGTGGATTAGTGTTGGGCCATCGTCGTAGACGATTGACCAGCATTGAACCAGCAATGGGCTGCGACGCTGACCCAACATTGAACATGAATTTAGTTGGTACATCCTTTGTACGAGGTTCATGGTGGGCAAGTATTGAAGGAATGCTGGCCAGCACCGGCGATGGTGGTGGAAGAAATACACGTTGAAGATATATATTTTAACTTGTCTCCTTGGTTCTTTCCTTAATTATATCAGAAATTTTACTAATGAATAATCTCTGATTATATCATGGAAATTTAGGATTATGGGCCATGATGAGGACCACTACACTGTTATGCTTAGATAATATTTAGCCGATTTTTTGTCTATAGCACTCAAACAGTCTAAAGCCGGGCCTCCTGTTCTAGTTCCAATTTAAAACCATTGCAAATGTCTTAGTGAGCTCTTTCTGATTCATTTGAATACCTATTTCATGGATCTTAAATATTTTTATTCTTACAGTGCAGACGTCAGATTCCGACGACTTAAGTTGATCCCCGCACTGTATTAAGGTTATTGGCTAAAACATTTCAAGCTAGGACTACTATTATTTCCATTTAATTAAGGCCGCGCTTTTCAGCATCAAGTGAATCATATAAAATGAGACCAATAACTCTAATTTACAGGAGAGCTTTTTATTTTTTGCACTTTTAAAAAATATCCCACAGTTTTATGTGACCCCCACGTAATTTCAAACCGCCCCCTTCTGCAATTTTTACAATCTTATATTTATGATAAAATAACAACTATTGATTTTAGCTGCCAATTTGGTCTCCAGTTGGTTAATTGTACAGTGCGGACTCCAACCTGTACCACTCGCTCATACTGTAACGTTTAATCACTGTTAATACAGAGCTGCTTACCAGCATAAATGGGTTTAAAATGACTTGACCTGCCCAATCTCACGTTAATAGGTGACCAACTATTTTCATTCGGCTGGACAATTGAACTATATGTCTTCTGTAACACTGTAAGTCATAATTATAAGCTCCGAATGATTTCTTTCTCCCAGAAGCGTCAACTGTGCTTCAAAATACCCGTATTTGTGATTACTTAATTATTATTATAGCAGTGCTTATATTTGTAAGGTTCTGTCTGACATTACAACTCATTACATATCGAAAATATACAATTACTTGTGTGTGTATGCGCCGTATTTGTGATTACTTAATTATTATTATAGCAGTGCTTATTTTTGTAAGGTTCTGTCTGACATTACAACTCATTACATATCGAAAATATACAATTACTTGTGTGTGTATGCGCCACATAGGTCTACACCAGAAAACACGGGACGTTGGTCCGATGGTTATTTAATAATGTTTGTTCACCGTCTGCGACGCTGGTCCAACATTGTTGATACGTAAGCGATTGCATAAACCACCATCGCTGTCGCAACATGGTAACTGATCACTGGTTTTTACAAAAAAATGGTATGCAGAAAAAATGCGAAAAACAATTAGAGACTAGTCTACATAATACTATGGCTGACAAGTAGGCTTAGTCATATTCTGTATTCTGTAAAACGCAGTGACGTCACTCGGTGAAAATAAGGTTATATAACACCCCTCCCCCATACTTCATTCTGTGCAACGCAGTGACGTCACTCGGTGAAAACAAGGTTATATAAGACCCCCTCCCCCATACTTCATTGTATCAGCCAGCTCGGCAAAAACAAAGGAGGTCAAGGTCATTGAGTTTCACAGAATTGCTGATTTAAGATTTCTGTTTTAGTTATCTGCTGGTATTTTAGTTGTCTGCTGTAAATTATAATAAAAATAATTAAATATTTCATGGAAGCAATATACACAAATGACGAAAAAATAATGATTGTTCATTTCTTATGAAAAAAAAAACTGTTTACTTGTTTGTCTATTTACTTGTTTTTTTTTGCATCTGCTATCATGTGTCACTAGGTATAAATGTATTGCTTATTAGCTAAATTAAAAGGGATTATGTCAGGAATTATTGTTCTAAATGATGCTAAATAATTTTAAAAGAAACAAATAATTATTGTTTTACAACTTTTTATATAGCTAATGGGTATTTAGGAACTCTCTGGCGAGGCGATCACCATGCTGTTATCGGGATAATCATGATTATTCATTGTCAAAATACAACATCAATGTCAAATATATAAATTTATGTAATGTTATACAGCAAAAATAACATATGATGAACACGATTGTTTATAGCGGTATTTTTTTATTAAAAAAAACGTATTAGCAGTTTGAGAAAGATGTCATTGTTCCAATATTTAGACTACACAAGCATTTAAATACATACTAGTTATCTGCAAATAGCTTGTTTCAAAGATGAAGTCATTTTGGTGGCCTTGAGTGTTTTGGGTGCCTGTACATAAATTCCTAATAGTGAAATCTACATAAAATTCTAATAATACCGACAATATAAAAACATGATAAACAGCTAAATTAGTCGGTAAAATAGACAATTATTTGGTATAGTTTATTTATACAGCTGTGAGGGGTGAATTCACATCTAACAGTCTTTCATATAATAAATTATTTGTATATTTATTCTGAAAGCCCACATTCATAAAAGTTGGTTGTTTTCTTGTTTATTTCATCTTCCCTTCGGCCATTCCCCGTACGTTATTTATAGGCTCCCAGTCATCATGTGTAATTAGCAATTATTCTATTGTTTATTAGCTAAATTGAAGGGATTATATCAGTAATCATAGTGTTAAAGGGACCCCTTGGGATGAGACATTTTCAATGTTGTCAATTTTGAAAAATTAACTTATTTGAAGCCTTATAGCCTACTGATCTTAACTGAAAATACAAAAAAGTCAAAAAAAAATTTTAAAGCACCGAAAAAGAGTGAAATAGCTATATTTCCAGGTTGTATATTGCCATGTAAACAAAACAAGTCAGCAATATACAGGACTTTACACCACATATTCCCACGTCTTGGACAGGGAGATCAAGGCAATCGCCGCTAATTGGCCGCTAATTGGTGTCTTTTAGTCAGGACATGGGGGGGATACACGGCAACACTGATTGTCTGCCCAACGCTGGGCCGACGGCATCAACATGTGGCCCAGTGCTGTAGGAACGTTCAATCGTCCTTCAGCATGTGTTTAGCTATACAAAAAGTGTGTTTGGGTTTTAATCGGTTTCATGGAAATATTAATAAGAAATATTTATAAAAATCTAAAAACTCTGAAAAAAATGAAATCATGATCTGGGGGATACACTACTTCATTACAAAACTAAAAACGAAAATTGATGTCATCCCAAGGGGCTGCTTTAACTGATGTTAAATATTTTCAGAGAAACAAATAATTATTGTTATCGGTATTTATACAGCTACTTATTCGCTGATTCCAGAGATGCTTGAGATGGCACTATGTTATCGGGATCATTAGTATACACTAATTTTTAATCCACTATCCATGTAAGCCAAGCTAGCCTAGAGGTAGGCCTAAATAAAAAAGTTATCCAGATTTTATAAAATTGAATTTATTCTCTTTCTTGATTTTAGAAAATACGTTTCACAAGCAGACAACTTGCTGTCGATGCGAACCTTTTAGTACTACAATTAGATAATATCAGTAATGATACACGTAAAAGTTATTACATTGATAAATTATTGTGTACATGACCCGATGCTGTAATAATGCTGGGCCACCTTCGCAGACGGTGGTCCAGTATTAGTCCAGCATCGGTATTTTAAAACACAATTTGGGGTAACTTTAGATAATTTAAATACATCTATAAATATTATAGTTATAGCAAACATTGAATTTTACTTACTACAGAATAATATATATATATATATATATATTATTGATAAAATATCCAATACAAAGAGTATTACAAAACATGTAATATAAGTAAAAAAGCATACATAGTAATGAAATTAAAATAAGCATAATTATATTATGTCCATTAAGAAACACAGGAAGCACTGAGCCGGTGTGTAGGAGAACAAACAACCATCACCTGCCCAGTGCATCGCATATCTAGAAAACACTGGAGGTTTCGCCAACGCTGGCGCAATTCTGTTCCAGCACCAACGATGCTGGACAAGCCTTACCGCAGCACCGGATCTAACCCCCGCGCCTGGTGGATATTGTATCATGTGTTAACATGGTTAACCCTTTAACCGCTGGTGCCGCATATATTCGGGTTTTCATTTTTTATTAGCACATTAAGTACCACCTTTTAAACATGTAAAAGATACAATGTGACATCAATCAGCAATATTTGAAAAATGTTGACTCCATTTTGTCAAATCTGAATAATTTTCACTCACTTGAAGTTGTGGATCGCGTCAGCGAGACACAACTTCAAGTGGGTGAAAATTCAAATTGAATAATTTGGCGGTCAAAGGGTAAATGTGTGAAACAGGAGAATATTTCACACCGTACAGTACCTGTTTTTTTTTGTATATTGTTCTTAAATCAATCTATATCATTAAAAGTAGTATACCTGTATAGCAATTTTCTTGCAATGAAAATATACATAATTATTTGTATTTAATCTTTCTTTAATATTATTTTTTTCGCCTGTAATATATTCTTTATATATCATATAGGTAAAGCACACCAGGCAATTCCGTGTGTACCCCGTCATCAGTATTTGGTGTAGAGAGTAAAACACGTATGTAAACAAAGTCAGGTCAGATCGGGGTCAACCACGTGTCAGAGCAGAATCCGGAACTTCGCGCATGCGCAACCGTAGGTTCAGAACATATGTGTAATGAATACAAAATAAAATAAAAAGCCATCGTAAACATTTGTGCACATAGCTTGTAGAAGCACTTCATCACAGTTAAATGCACACACGTTTTTACCGGAGCTGCAAAACTATTGTCGAAGATGAGGCACATTTTATTAGTGCTTTATTTTGCTTTCCCGACATCATATCTCGGATGAATATTATTTAGACTCTTCAAAGCATCTGATACGATAACATTAGTTAATCTGGTCTACGACGCGCTATGGCACTATATGAAATGAACAACTCTTTTACAACTCTTTTACCATATTCTTTCCGTTCTTTGTGGTGATTAATAGCCGTATACATGTATGTATGACATGTATGCTACGCATTTTATTTGTTAATGTTTGTTTATACCGAAACCATTTTGCTATACTGTAGATAAACCCACATAGTCATATTAAAATGTTTTTATAATTGACTATCTTTTGAAATCTATTTGTTCAGTGACCGAAAAATCATCAAATGTAATTTGTTGCATACACGATATTTTAACTAAATCAAGCAATAATATAACAGATACAATAAAAACCCACAGTCACAGGATTTACACTACTATATATCTTAAATGTTTTCTTGCTAATGAACACAACCTGATATGCAGTGGCGGATCCAGGATCTGAAGAAAGGGGGGGGGGGGCGCCCGGGGTTTTGGGGGGCTTGTCCCCAAGATTTTAGTGGTGAATTTTAGACAATTTATGGGACTTTTTAAAGTTTTAAGCAAAAATAGGGGGGCACGCGCCGGCTGCGCCCCCCCCCCCCCTGGATCCGCCACTGATATTGCTCATTACCCAATTGCTATATATGTTCATGAATTATTGAAAAGCCTGGCTATTAAAGCTATAATTATGTGCAATAATATTAATACAAATTTGGATTTAACATCATATTGGTCATTGAATCTCAGTCTGTGTCTAATGCTCGCTGATAGACAGACTTGTGTTATGTTCGGGCATATGTGAAGCTCTGCGAGCCACTTGCTGATGGTATCAGATTATTTTTATGTCCCCAATTTTAGCGCTCTTCGCATAATAAATTTATGTTGTCTTTTTTGCGTTGATACATAGGCCCTATTATTTTTTTTTTTTTTGCAGCATCTCCCTCCCCCTGTAACCTAACTTTAATTTGGTAATATTCTTAGCGTCTTTATATATATACATGTATCTGTCTTCCCCGCGATGTATGCATCATTGAAAGGGTGCCTTGTATGGACGCGGCTATTCAAAAGCCTTTTGCAGGTCTCCTTTGCATTTTTTACAGCTTTGAAATGTATGTTAAATGTATGTTTTTAAAGCATAAATACATTAATTTGATTTAAATTGAAGTAACATTTGTCTCAATATTGCCGAAGGGTATCGTACAGTAGTCTACTTAAACGCTTTAAAGTGGGTGTCTTTACAACATACCGAAAGTTTCACAACCAGCGACGGATCCAGGATCTAAAGATTTCTGCGATGACCGGCTTATTCCTTTAAAAAAACAGACAATACGAAATGTGCCTGCAATGTTTAAAACGCAAATAAATAAACTAAGTTTTTAATTCAATCATTTTCGACACTGATGTAAAAATAGAACTGGCAGTAGTAGGTTCAGAACATATGTGTAATGAATACAAAATAAAATAAAAAGCCATCGTGAACATTTGTGCACATAACTTGATCTTGGTAGAAGCACTTCATTACAGGTAAATGCACACACGTTTTTACCGGAGCTGCAAAAATTATTGTCGAAGATGAGGCACATTTTATTAGTGCTTTATTTTGCCTGCTCAACATCATATCTCGGATGCACATTATTTAGACTCTTCAAAGCATCTGATACGATAGCATTAGTAAATCTGGTCTACGACGCGCTATGGCACTATATGAAATGAACAAATAAATACTGTTTACAACTCTTTTACCATATTCTTTCCGTTCTTTGTGGTGATTAATAGCCGTATACATGTATGTATGACATGTATGCTACGCATTTTATTTGTTAATGTTTGTTTATACCGAAACCATGTATTGCCTTGTATTAAAATAAATTGGAAATAATTAATATGCCAAATTAAACAAATTATTAATGTAGATCAAATCATTAAAATTGTCATTTTTATGTTGCTAGAACATACACAGGTTAAATCCATCCTATCCAATTATACGTTTCTAGTTCTTTGGTGTAATAACTCAGCTTACATGTATAACAAACCTTTTTTTAAAAAATGTAATGCGACAAAACCATTTTGCTATACTGTAGAGAAAAAACCCACATAGTCATTTTAAAATGTTTTTATAATTGACTATCTTTTGAAATCTATTTGTTCAGAGACCGAAAAATCATCAAACATAAATTGTTGCATACCGGATATTTTAACTAAATCAAGCAATAATATAACAGATACAATAAAAACCCACAGTCACAGGATTTACACTACTATATATCTTAAATGTTTTCTTGCTAATGAACACAACCTGATATGCAGTGGCGGATCCAGGATCTTGTCCCCAAGATTTTAGTGGTAAATTTTAGCCAATTAATGGGACTTTTGAAAGTTTTAAGCAAAGAAAAATAGGGGGGTGCACGCGCCGGCTGCGCCCCCCCCCCCTGGATCCGCCACTGATAATGCTCAATACTCAATTGCTATATATGTCTATGAACTATTGAAAAGCCTGGCTATTAAAGCTATAATTATGTGTAATAATATTAATACAAATTTGGATTTAACATCATATTGGTCATTGAATCTCAGTCTGTGTCTAATGCTCGCTGATAGACTTGTGTTATGTTCGGGCATATGTGAAGCTCTGTGAGCCACTTGCTGATGGTATCAGATTATTGTATGTCTCCAATTTTAGCGCTCTTCGCATAGTAAATTTATGTTGTCTTTTTTGCGTTGATACATAGGCCCTATTATTTTTTATTTTTTTTTGCCGCATCTCCCTCCCCCTGTAACCTAGCTTTAATTTGGTAATTTTCTTAGTGTCTTTATATATATACATGTATCTGTCTTCCCCGCGATGTATGCATCATTGAAAGGGTGCCTTGTATGGACGCGGCTTTTCAAAAGCCTTTTGCAGGGCTCCTTTGCAATTTTTACAGCTTTGAAATGTATGTTGAATGTACGTTTAAAGCATAAATAAATTAATTTGAATTAAATTGAAGTAACATTTGTCTCAATATTGCCAAAGGGTATCGTACAGTAGTCTACTTAAACGATTTAAAGTGGGTGTCGTTACAACATACCGAAAGTTTCACAACCAGCGACGGATCCAGGATCTAAAGAAAATTAGGCGCTGGGGGTTTGGGCATATTTAGGCTAAATTATATGAAATTGGTACACAATAGCGTCCCCATGGATCCGCCACTGATAACTTAATTATAGGAAAACCTTTCAGCTACATGAATACAGAATATTACCAGCTATAAATACCTGAATCTACATGCTTAGAAATGATAGCTGCTAAAGACAATTACTAACACACATGATCAGTAGGGAGTATAAAACAGAGCGAGAGAGAAGTCTGGATGATCCTTGTAACAAAGTCGTAATCAATGTAACACAAACTCAATGATATAGGCTACGCAAACTTCATGGTAATTTTGTTTCAACATGACAATAGACAACTTGAAATGGTAATAAAATCATGAATCAGAATAATAAAATGAAATACAGTGATGTAACAAACTCTTAGTGATAGTGTAACAAAGTCTTCATTCCATTGTGGTAAAGGGGGTATATTCTGAGAGGAATGGTCAGGTTTTGGAGCCTCCGTATTCTACCCCGGGGGTATACTTAAGGATCTACTCCGGGACCGGGTAGATTCTGAAATACCCACAATTTAGCCGGATATAGTCTGGGAGACGGCATATTTCCAGACTTTACACCCGGGCCCCTGAGTACAAATTCATAATGGCTGAGCTAGAAGAAACAATATGAGATTTAAGTGACGGATATCACCCTGATAAAAGATCATCCCATAAAAAAATTCAAAATATGCTGACTATAATACAGAAGATCCGAACCCATGACAACTTGGTGTAATTTATTTATTGCTTGTTTAAAAATATTTTTTTTTAGCTTTTAGTACTTGGATTGAAGTATGTCACCTTTTCTATGTTAATAAATCCTATGCTTGGATAATCTGCTACCCTACATCTCTGAGCGCTTTATATATATAGTAGACCAGACGTGGCTGGGAGTAAGGTGTCACCGAGAATGGGATTTTAGGCCACTATGATTTTCTCCCGATTTGGAAAAATCTAGCATATTACACATTTCCGCCCACCGAGTAGTGAAATTTTGAGCTATATCAACATAATTAATATCAACAGAAAGCTACTGACACATGCTTTCACGGACATATTTTCTGTCCGATCTTTGAAAAATGCACAAGAGAGCTTTAAGTTGGTATTTTAACCCCTAGTTTTACCTATTTTTCATACTTTTTCAGAAAATAGTTAAAATACTTTTCTCGTAGCCGATTTTTGTATGGTATATATGTTTAAGTTTGATTCAAACATATTCTAGAACTATTGTGGTCTTAAAATAAACCCATTTGGAATAAAAATATTGAGTTATGTGTCTCACATTTTTACCCCACTAAGTAGTCAAATTTTGAGCTATATCAATATATGTAATATCAATAGAAAGCTACTGGCACAGGCTTTCACATCGATGTAACATATTTTCTGTCCGATCTTTGACAAATGTACAAGAGAGCTTAAAGTTGGTATTTTAACCCTCAATTTTTTCAGATTTTTCAGCAAGTAGTCAAAATACTTTTCTCTCAGCTGATTATTGTATGGTATAAATATTTAATTTTGATTCGAACATGTTCTAGAACTATTGTTGATTTAAAATAAACCCATTTGGAATAAAAATAATGAGTTATGTGAACATATTGCACACTTTTTTGGTCAGACGTAAAAATTGACGAGCTTCTCTTCAGACTCGGGAAAATTGACTGTATGTCACATTTTTGCCCAATGAGTAGTCAAATGTTGAGCTATGTCAATATATTTGTTATCAATGGAAACCTACTGGCACCGGCCTTCACATGGATGTAAAATATGTTGTGTCTGATCATTGACAAATGCAAAATAGAGCTTTAAATTGGTATTTTAACCCTTAATGTTACCTATTTTTAATACTTTTGCAGTAAATAGTCAAAATAGTTTTCTCTCAGCTGATTTTTGTTTGGTATAAATGTTGCAGAACTATTGATTACATAACATAAACCCGTTTAGAATAACAAATAAGCAGTTATGTGAACATATTATATATTTTTTGAGTTATGTGGACATATTACACACTTTTTTAGTTAGATTTAAAAATTGGCGAGCTTTTCTTCAGGCTCGGGAAAATTGACCATATCTCACATTATTGCCCAGTGAGCAGTCAAATTTTTAGCTATATCAATATATTTAATATCAATAGAAATCTACTAACACAGGCTTTCACATGGATGTAAAATATGTTGCGTTCTATCATTGACATTTGCACAAGAGAACTTTAAGTTGGTATTATTTTTACCTATTTTTCATACTTTTTCAGTAAATAGTCAGTAAATAGTCAGAATACTCTCAGCTGAGTTTGTATGTAATAAATGTTTAGTTTTGATTCAAACATGTTATAGACCTATTGTTGACTGAAAATAAACTCATTTTAAATAACAAATAATGAGCTATCTATTTTAACATATTACATATTTTTTGGTTGGACGTAAAATTTAAGCACTACAATAAAGCGCTAAATTTGTATTTTATCCCGACAGTTGAACAATTTACCATTTTTTTAGTGAAAACCAGCAGGACATCTCGCTCATGTTAACTCCATATGGTGTAAATGTTTGTTATTACTTTTCCATTCACTGGAGCCATTTTCAAAAATGATCTTGACCACTGAAGAAGTAATCACAGCCCATTGAAAGTTATCTCAGCAACTACAAAATAATCTTGACCACTGAAGAAGTGATTACAACCACTTGAAACGTTATCTCAGCCACTGCAAACGTGATCTTGGCCACTGCAGAAGTGATCACAGCAACTTTAAATGTTATCTCAGCCACTACAAATGTGATTTTGACCACTGAAGAAATAAACACAGACACTTTAAAAGTTATCTCAGTCACTACAAAGGTGATCTTGACCTGACTAACAAGCTGGTGTCAGCCACTGAGAGAGTTATCTAAGCCACTACAAAGTGATATTGGCCACTGAAGAAGTGATCTCAGGCACTTTAAAAGTTATCTCAGCCACTACAAAAGTGATCTTGACCACTGAAGATGTGATCACAGCCACTTTGAAAATTCTTTAAGCCACTACAAAGGTGACCACTGAAAAAGTGATCACAACCACCTTAAAAGTTATCTCAGCCCATACAAACGTTATGTTGGCCACTGATGTGATCATAGTCACTTTAAACGTTATCTCAGCCATTACAAAAGTGAACTTAGCCACTAACAAACAGGTGTCAGGAAGTGAAAAAAATATCTAAGCCACTATAATGAGATCTTGGCCACTGAAGAAGTGATCACAGCCACTTTGACAATTATCTAAGCCACTACAAAAGTGATCTTGGCCACTGAAGAAGTGATCACAGCCACATTAAAAGTTATCTCAGCCACTACAAAGTTGCTGTGAGCACTGCTTCAGTGGACAAGACCATTTTATTTTTGGCCAAGTTCACCTTTGTGGTGGCTGAGATGACTTTTAAAGTGGTTGGGATGTCTCTTTTAGTGGCAAAGATCACTTTTGTATTGACAGAGATCACTTTTTATGAGCGGACATAATTGTTAGTGACAAAGATCACCTTTGTGGGGGCTGAGATAACTTTTAAAGTGGCTTTCATCACTTCTTCAGTTACCACGATCAGTCTGTTCGTGGCCCAGATCACCTTTGTGGTGGCTGAGATGATTTTTAAAGAGTCGTTAGTAGTCAAGTTCACTTTTGCAGTGACCGAGATCACTTTTTTAGGGGCTGACATAAGATTGTTAGTGGTCAAGATCACTTTTGTAGCGGCTGAGAAACTTTTAAAGTGGCCGTGATCAATTTTTAAGAGACCAAGATCACTTTGTAGTGGCTTAGATAATTTTTTTCAGTGGCTGACACCAGTTTGTTTGTGGCCAATATATCCTTTGTAATCGCTGAGATAACCTTTAAAGTGGCTGTGATCATTTCTTCTGTGGGCAAGATCACTTTTGTTGTGGCTAAGATACAATTTAAAGAGGCTGTGATCACTTCTTCAGTGGTCAAGCTCACCTTTGTCGTGGTTTAGATAATTTTTAAAGTGGCTGTGATCACTTCTTCCGTGGCCAATATCACTTTGTAGAGGCTTAGATAACTTTTCAGTGGCTGACACGTTTGTTTGTGGCCAAGATCAACTTTGTAATGGCTGATAATATAACCATTAAAGTTACTGTGATCACTTCTTCTGTGGCCAAGATCAGTTTTGTAGTGGCTGAGATAACATTTAACAGTGGCTGTGATCACTTATTCAGTGGTCAAAATCACTTTTGTAGTGGTTTAGACAATTTTTAAAGTGGCTGTGATCACTTCTTCAGTGGCCAATATCACTTTGTAGTGGCTTAGCTAACTTTTCAGTGGCTGACACCAGTTTGTTAGTGGCCAAGATCACCTTTGTGGTGACTGAGATAACTTTAAAGTGGCTGTGATCATTTCTTCAGTGGTCAAGATCCCTTTTGTAGTGGCTTAGATAATTTTCAAAGTGGCTGTGATCACTTCTGCAGTGTCCAAAATCACTTTGTAGCGGCTGAGATAACTTTTGAAGTCGCTGTGATCACTTATCACTTCTTCAGTGGCCAAGGTCACTTTTGAAGCGGCTGAGATAACTTTTAAAGTGGTTGTGATCACTTTTTCAATGGCCAAGATCACTTTTGTAGTGGCTAAGATAACATTTAAGTTGATGTGATCACTTCTTCAGTGGCCAAGATCACTTTTGTAGTGGCTGAGATAACTTTCAAGTGATGATAATCACTTCTTTAGTGGTCAAAATCATTTTGTAGTTGCTGAGATAACTTTTAAATGGCTGTAATCACTTCTTCTGATGTCAAGATCATTTTTGAAAAATGTCTACAGAGAATGTAAAAGTAATAGAAAAAAATGATACATATAAAGTTAGCATGAGCGAGAAGTCCTGCTGGTATTCACTAAAAAAATACGTTGTAAATTGTTCAAATGGAGAGATAAAATACAAACTTAGCGCTTTGTTGTAGTGTTCAAATTTTACGTTCAGCCAACAAAGTGTGTAGTATATTCAAATAGCTCATTATTTTTTATTCTAAATGGGTTTATTTTCAGTCAACAATAGTTCTAGAACATATTTGAATCAAAACTAAACATTTATTACATACAAAAATCAGCTGAGAGAAAAGTATTTTGACTATTTACTGAAAAAGTATGAAAAATAGGTAAAATTAATACCAACTTAAAGCTCTCTTTTGCATTTGTTAATGATCTGACACAGCAAGTTTTACTTCCATGTGAGCGCCTGTGTAAGTAGATTTCTATTGATAATAAATATATTGATATAGCTCAAAATTTGACAGCTCAGTGGGCAATAATGTGAGAATTGGTAGCCTGAAGAAAAGCAAGCTAATTTTACGTCTAACCAAAAAAAAACATATAATATGTCGGCATTACTCATTATGTTTATTCAAAATTGGTTTATTTTATGTAAAAAATAGTTCTAGAACATGTTTGAATCAAAACTAAACATTTATGCCAAACAAAAATCAGCTAAAAGAAAAGTATTTTGACTATTTACTGAAAAATTATTAACAATAGGTAACATTAACGGTTCAAATACCAACTTAAAGCTCTATTTTGCATTTGACAATGACCAGACACAACGTATTTTACATCCATGTGAAGGCCGGTGCCAGTAGCTTTCTACTGATATCAAATATATTGACAAACCTCATATATATTGACTACTCATTGGGCAAAAATGTGAGATACAATTTTCCCGGGCCTGAAGAAAAGCTCGCCAATTTTTACGTCTAACCAAAAAAGTGTGTAATATGTTCACATAACTCATTATTTTTATTCCAAATGGGTTTATTTTAAGTCAACAATAGTTCTAGAACATTTTTGAATCAAAATTAAAAATTTATACCATACAAAAATCAACTGACAGAAAAGTATTTTGACTACTTGCTGAAAAAGTCTTAAAAAATTGGGTAAAATTAAGGGTTAAAATACCAACTTAAAACTCTCTTGTGAGTTTGTCAAAGATCGGACAGAAAATATGTTACATCCACGTGAAAGCCTGTATCAGTAGCTTTCTTTTGATATTACATATATTAATATAGCTCAAAATTTGACTACTCAGTGGGGCAACAATCTGAGATACCGTTAATTTTTCCGAGCCTGAAGAAAAGCTTGCCAATTTTTTATGTCTAACCAAAAAAGTGTGTAATATGTCCACATAACTCATTATTTGTTATTTCAAATGAGTTTATTTTAGGTCCAGAATAGTTCTAGAACATGTTTGAATAAAAAATAAACATATATACCATACAAAAATCGGCTAAGAAAAAAGTATTTTTGAATATTTACTGAAAAAGTATGAAAAATAGGTGAAATTAGGGGTTAAAATACCAACTTAAAGCTCTCTTGTGCATTTTTCAAAGATCGAACAGAAAATATGTTACATCCACGTGAAAGCCTGTGCCAGTAGCTTTCCGTTGATATCAAATTTCACTACTCGGGGGGCAGAAATGTGTAATATGCTAGATTTTTACAAATCGGGAAAAAATCGCGCATATGTCATGTACAATTTTGCCGATATTTCAGTAAAGCAGCGGCAGTTACCTGATCAACAGGTTGATTCTGGCCCCTGAATAGTCCAGCTATGTGAAAATGATAGTGGCCTAAATTTCTATTCCGGGTGACACCTTACCCCCAGCCACGTCTGGTCTATGGGTACCAATAATTTTGTTTGCACAACATATCTCTGAAACCTTTTAGGGGATTCCGTCCATATTGCATACACGTCATCCACATTTGTAGTAATCCTGGGTACCTTCTAGAAGTTGTGGCCTTTGATATCTTATTTACTTATATCTCTCCGCAAAATTAGCTTAATCCGTTAACCGCCAAATTATTCAATCTGAATTTTCACCCACTTGAAGTTGTGTCCCGCTGACGCGATCCACAACTTCAAGTGAGTGCAAAATATTCATATTTGACCAAATGGAGGTCAACTCTTTTCAAATCTTGCTGTTTGATGTCCCATTTTATCTTTAACATATTTAAAATGTGGTACCTTATGTGATAATAAAAAACGAGAACCCGAATATATGCGACACCGGCGGTTAAAGGGATAAAGACAAGTATAGTTATAAAATATCCTGGAAATTCCTTTCACATTTCAAACTAACACCACCCAGAGCGTGTAGTACTAGTTCTAGATGTGCCTTTTGTGTTTTCCTACGATAAATTATGGCAGCTCCACTAATGTCTGGAAGTCATTTGGTAGAAATTAAAAAAAAAAGATAATCTGCTTTCTTTCTGTCAAAATCCATTTGGACCGTGGACAAATTGCAGCCATCTTAAATTACACCTACAACGCAATGACTGATGTGGTTTATGGCCACACCAGTACATTGTGTGTGACTGAAAACAATAAGATACACACCAAAAACATTAATCTGCTTCCATTCTGTCGAAAATGGTAATAATTTTTGTTTGTTTGACCTTGGAATAATGGCGGCTTGTAAGATTTTTACTACACTCCAAAGTCTATGGTGCTTTCTGATGTCACCTGACTATGTCGGGCGTAAGCCTACCAAAAACCCTAAGATGAACATTAAAATCACGAGTCTGTTTCAATTCTGTCTAAAATTATATTAATTAAAGATTTGACCTTGAACAAATAGCGACCATCTTAGATTTGATCCTCAATGCAATGTCTAGGGTGCATTCTGGTTTCACCACTGTCGGGCGTACCTAAAAACCTGGGAATGGATACCAAAATCATGAATTTGCTTCAATTCTCTCAAAAAATGATGTAAATTAAAGTTTGACCTTGAACAAATGGCGGTCATCTTGGATTTGAACCACAATGCAATGGCCAGGGTGCTTTCTGGCCACACTACTATGTCGGGCGTGCCCAAAAACCATAACATAGACAGCAAAATCATGAATATGCGTCCTTTCTATCAAAAATGATATCAATTTAATGTTTGACCTTAATGGCCAAATGGCGACCATCTTAGAAAATGGCGGCCTCTTAAACTACTACTTTGAGATTGCTATCATGACGTTCTGTAATGTCTATGAATATACCCTTCAAATGACATCACATACGTTTGGCCAACTTGATTGGTACCGATCCACCCCTGTAGTTGACGGACTACACTGTAAAAAATAGTGTTTCGAAACACCACTGTTCGTTGTAACACAGCTGCAACAGATTTTGGTGTTTGGAAACACAATTTTGTCGCGTTTTGAAACACAATGCGTGTCTTGAAATCCTCATTGTGGTTGTTTGAGCCACGGCTGATCAAGTTTGAAAAAACTATAAGGACAGTTTTGATTAACTGCAATTGGTGTTTTCAAACACCGTATTCGGATAATCCAATCCCTATCTGGGTCTTTCAATCCACGGTTGGCCAGGTTTGGAAACCTCATAGTGGTTATTTGAGCCACGACTGAGCAAATTTGAAAAAAACTATAAGTAGAGTTTTGATTAACTGCAATGGGTGTTCTGAAACACCATATTCGGATAATCCAATCTTTATCTTGATCTTTCAATCCACGGTTGAACAGGTTTGAGAAATAGTATGAACGGGACTCGATTCACTGTAATGTGTGTTCTGAAACACCATTCGGTCACTCCAGTATCTATATCCGCTTCCAAGGCACTACTGATCAAGTTTGGAAACACTGAGTGGAGTTTTAATCGCTGTAAAATGTGTTTTGAAACACCGATGCCTGCTACTCTAAATTCTATCTAGCTTTGTGTCGCCACAGACTAGGTCTTGAAAATATACTAAGCAGTATATTTAACCACCGTAATGAGTTTTTTGGGGCAACGTTCTAAGTCAATCAACTCTCCATATCTAGTTGTTGAAAAATACTTTCAAGCTTATGATTATAAGGCTTAGGGCTAATGGCGATTTTTCGCATTCGTAGTGTCATACAACGCGATATCAGCATTATCACCGAATCTGGACTTCGTCTAAAGAATCAGTCCATGTTCGTGGCCGTACCTTGATATCACGATGTACGAGATACGTGTGTCCTCCTCTCGCAATTAAGTCCAAAGTCGCACTTGGCTAATCGAGGTTACATGACCAAATATACAAATTAACGTGATTTTTTGAATTTTTTTTTTTTTTCTATTTTAAACAGCTAAACAAAATATTCACTAGTAAGATATTGGCTCTCCTTAATTCTGCATGCAATAACATAATCAAAAATAGCCAAATAAATCAAAATACCATATATTTATTAAAACTAACATATTCAAACTATTAACACAGTATTCAAACACATTGCCATGCATAGGGGTTTAAAACAAAAATGCAACTGATGAAATAACTACAAAGCTTCAGAAACGACATTTAGAATTAAAAAATAACAATAAACTCGATATATTGAGTGATCAACTCGATATATTGAGTTACAACTAGATATATTCAGTTGACAACTCGATATATTGAGGTGTCAACTCGATATATAACTCGATATATTGAGTTGTCAATTCGATATGATATTGAGTTGTCAACTCGATATATTGAGTTCACAACTAGATAGCTGACTATCAAAAAGTTTACATCCATCAACACACATATAGTCCTGCCTGAGCAAATTTTTCAGAGTGTATATGGCTTTAAAAAAGGGGCTACCCGACTTTTTTCTATGGGCAATGGAAACACCCGTTGGTGCAGTGCAGTCCAACAAAAAGAATAATTATAATTCAGCTATACAAAAATATATTGTATGTCTAAATATTGTTCATTGAAATATTTACAAGATAATGTTCAACTTCATTAAGATAAGTAGGCCATACATGTAACGTTTCTTCTCACAAACTTACCGAATTTTTTACCACGTACACATCACTAAAAGACACTTGAAGATGTTTTGGTGGGAATGTGAAAGCCATTTGAAACATATAATATTCACCCACAAATGTTCACTTTGATCCATCGCATTATTTAAAATATATACACATGCTAATTAAACAAGTTACTAAGATTTTACAATACACATTATTATAATCTGTGGCGTATTTATTGAGAAAACACATGATCACATTAAATTTCATTTCGATGGCTGCCTACAACAAGCTCCCATGAAACTGCTACTGCGTATACTTGAAACAACATGATGACTGTACTTGTCGCACTGTTGTAAAAAAAGCAGTGGTAATTGCAATATCATTGCAAACAACAGCATGAGAAGTTGAGTTGTCATATATAGGGGCCTACAAAGTACACAACAACAACATGACCATAACTTAAAGGTGATCTATCACCCCTTATATGGTATGAATAACTATGTCCTTATATGGGGTGATTGGCTATCATGTGACCCTCTCAGAGGGTCTCATGATAGCCAATCACCCCATATATGGGGGTGATTGGCTAGCATGTGACTCTCTCAGAGGGTCACATGATAGCCAATCTCCCCATATAAGGAAACACTTGTGCCCCATCTTGTGGCAACTTTGATTTATCTGTCACAAATTGATTCATACTATATAAGGGGTGATATGTCACCTTTAATCCGTAATATAAACGAATTGTCGCAAACAACGTCACCTTGTTGCAGGCCACCATTTATGATGGAACCCTAATATTAACCTTACTTTTCTTATTTAGAACACTTAGCAATCAATCTCAAGAATTTAGATGGTGTTGGACCACATGTGTCTTACTTCTTCCATATCTGATGGTTTGGATATGCATCAAGGTACATCTTAAGTCCTTTGGATAATCCAGCCAGAATACGTAGTGACTCATGAATCATATGTGAATACGATGATTAATCCAGTTGTTATAGTATGTTTTTTTCACTTCCACGCACTTGACGCCATCAATATACATCACATACCTCGCGTTGTGCATGTCATTCAAGTTGCCGAAAATAGCCAGATATGGTGCCATGGGTGTATTTGTAATATCCAGAATATCAGAGGCCTACAACACATAACATTGGGTCATTAAAGAAAATACTATTAGGAGGGTGAAAAGTAGCTCACGCTGCGAATATTAATTTTCGTTTAATAAGTGATGTACATCTCAATACATTTTTTGACCCAGAATCAAAAGTAGAAGAACGCCTAGGCCCTACTCAGTTCTCTATTCTTCAGTTTTCGAAAGTATATTATAGACCTAATATCAAAACACAGCAATTACGTTGCTTGTTGCAGTCATTTAAATTTCAATAGCGGATTTATTTGTATATTTTGGACTTCATTTTAAGGAATCATTTTTGTTGAGGATGTGTGACAAAAATGTAACGACGTAACTAATAATTATAAATTGTGTACATAGAAAAGGAATAAAATATGAAATCACCTGATAAAACCTGTAGGCTACAGCGGATCAGTGGCATCTTTGAGAAGGTAGCATTAGTATACTGCCGACACCTCTGCTGTATCTCTCTTGTCTGCTTTAATCTCCAAGAGCATCTACATCATTTGTAAGATATATATATAGACTAGGCACAAAATGGGATTAATGTCTGTATTAACATTTCTGTTGGCATTTTTGAGGAAAGTTGGAAAGCATGTTTTTTAACATATTTCAGGTGTGCTGCATTCCAAAAGAGTCCTTTCCAAGCTGGATTTTGAGATTTATGTGGTCAAAAATCAAAATCAAAATGGCCGCCGTTATATTTTAATATATTCAATTATGCAGTCCCATAACATATTAGATAGTAATTAGATAGTGGTGTTTTTAGCACGGGGACTCCTTAGTAAAAGCTTTGTGATTTTTATTTAGAGGAAACAAAAATCCTCCTTCATAAGACGCGTAATTTGCATAAATACAAGATGGCCGCCAAATGATTTGCCAATAATCATATTATGCCTCATAACTTTGTAAAAAATAAAGATAGAAAAATGAACAAGGTATCATAATAATCAGAATTGCATTGGCAACACTATGCAATTACAATGATGAAAAAGGGCTCATTTGCATAAATCCCAGATCGCGGTGATGTGATTTGACGATTATCACATTATGCATCTAATTTGCATAAAATGGAGATGGTCGCCATCCTATTTGCCGATCATCACATAATGCAATAATAACATTATATATCGTGACTTCTTTGGCAAAACATATATGACAGTGCACACATTGCCACTTCTGGATTTTCAAAAGCGCGTTTTCCCATTTTGTAGTGCAATATGGAGTAGGCCTGCCCGGAGATTTAAACAGTATTTTCGTCTATTTGCAGTCCATTTGGGGTGTACAGAGGTGGTCCAGGCCTATGAACCCCCTAGCTTTTCTTAATAACAATTCGGCTCATTGTCACCAAATGAAACTTGTTGAATGTAGACTATTGCATTCGTGTTGTATCCATATTATTAGAGCTGAAGAAACATGCACAAAAAATGGGGTTTTGTTCATGTAAAAAAAACATAAAACACACTAAGTTGTGATTTGATTTTCTAGGTTGCTCTCTTGATGACAAATGACAAATATCGCTCCACGAAAAGACAAAATGGGAGCAAATAACATGTTACTGTACATTATTCATGAAAATATCACAGAGCATTGTCTTTTTAGGTATTTTAATCGTTAGGGTGTACATAAGTGAACAGCAAACATTTCCTTTAGTTCAGTTGAGATAAGCTTAAGTTTTTTGTCGGGGTTATTATTTCTAACAACAATTATTAGTATCGCACATCATTAAAGTAATGCACAATATAATTAAATAATAATTATTGAAATGCTACTTTTTCAAAATGGTAGCATATTTTGCTTGTGAGCACTCTGCAGTCAATATTGTTGAACAGATTTGTTTTTTTTTCAAGTATGGTATTGTTCGCAGTATTTACATAACAAATGAATGGCGGTAATGATTAGCTGAACCCTCCAGGAGGCAGACTGAGCCACTCTTTTAATTATTGAAGGGAAAAGTACTATTATATAGCCAGTGTTTAAAGCAAATGCAAGATCCTACCCATTATATTTAGCAGCAAATTCTGTAAACGTAAGCATTGTTTCGTACAGGTCTATCCAGCATACACACGACATTGGACCTGTGGATGCTCATTATTGTGACAGAAATATCGAAATGTGACACCATAATATCAAGATAGGGCATAATAATGCAAAAAATAACATTATAATGTCAATATAAGGCGTTATAATGACATTATGTACATAACTGTTGGGTGTCTTAAAACGTGGGAGTAAGAGGTGGGTGCCGGCAATACCAATGTGCCATTAAAATGACAAGGCCTGTAGGATAAGGTAATATAATATCACAATATGGCATTGTATTTGAAATTGTCATTGAATGCCAGGATCTGGTATTTTATTCTCAGTATATGGCATTATAATATCAGGATATGACAGTTTAATATCATAATATGGCATTTTAAAGTCAGTTATGGGATTATATTATATATATATATAAAGTTAGGATATGGCACTTTAACGTCCAAGTATACATTGTACTGTGATAATATTGCATTTGAATGTCAGAAGATGATATTATAATACAATAATATGGTATTATAAGAACGGAATATGACATTACCATGGAATATGTCACAGTGTAAAATCAGGATATAACATGTCTGTATCAGGATTTTGAATTGTAAAATCTGGATATCACAATTTCACACCATGATATGGATGGCATCATGCACAAGTGGGCTAACTAGTTGGGCAGGAAGAAGGGGGTATCGTGCACCCCCCGGAAATAAATTTCTAATTGATGTTTCTAGATTGGAAAAATACCATAGAAAACGATTCGCTATGTTAAAAAGTTGACAAAATGTCCCACATACCATTTATATGCAAATTAGTGACGCCATCACTGGAAAATGTATATTTCGCCATATCTAAACTCTTAGTGCACATAGCTCAACAATTAAAGTGTCTAACCCCATGTTTTGAGGGTCTAAGATCATTATAAAACTATTCTTGAAGTGATCAGATGGGTCTAATATATGTTATCACGTAAAATATTGCCGCCATTAATGAAAAGTCTATTTTTATTTTTCGCCATAGCTCAGCCAATATTAAAGATAACTGAGCATAACAAATTTCCAGACCTATGTTTTGAGGGTTAAAGAACATAGTAAAACTATTTTCAGAGCGATCTGATATGTCCATGAGAAGGCACTTGTATTCGTACTGGAGAACATGTTGTCCAACATAATGAGGTTCTCTTGCTAACGTCACTGCACTTGCTCGATGTCGAAGAACTGACTGGCTATGATGAATCAGAACGATCAAGCTGAGAAACTGCTGAAACGGCTACAGAAAAACCCAATAAAAAATCATGTCAAATTCAAGAAATTCCGGAAGAGCACACATGTATTACTTTTCATTTTGGCTTCTGCACAGTTTGGTTATCCTTCTTGTTGATGCTCTTGCACAAGCTTATATTCTTGGAAGTGGGGATCAGTACCAGAATGTCGTTGTCCTTTTTGCCGTAACATTCTGTGGGCTGTCACAAGACCAATGGTGGCCACTAAGAATCGACAACAATAATGGAACTTCTGAAAAGCTGACAGCAGCAAGATCAACATCACTTCCTCACAGGGGAAGGTGATCAGTTAGAATCCCATTAACAACTATATTTATTGTTTTTTTTTCAAATGGTGAGCTGTGTCAACCTGTGCTACTATGTGAATCTATCAGCTCAAGTCACCCAGTACCAGGAGCAAACCAACGTGGCATCCCCGCTCCTCGTAAAGTCTAAATGAACCAATGGACTTGGAAGAACTCATGACTTATGCCTTGATGGCTTGGGTCACCAAGTGGCTTTTCCTTGAAAATCAACAAAGTCTCCCTCCTTGACTAGACTTACCTTCTGGAAGACGCTATCCCAGACAATCTGCCATACCCCAAGGAGTTGACGATTTGCTCATACAGGATGAAATGGCACTGCTACATACTTTTACCAACCATCCCCCGACCTGTTGTGAGATCCTCATACAGATTCTCGATCACAAAAAAAGCAGTTATGTAAGTTATGCTGTATGGAGTGGTAAGCAGGCCTGGCTTCCAGGATGGACAGTGCAAATGTGGCAGTCCTCATTGTGGAGGGTAGACTTCATCAATTTGTTAGAACATATAGCTAGGTACGATTGTGTTATGTTACTAGTCTTGCTACTGCATTGTCTATTTCCACAATATTTTGTTTTTATCATGCCAAGTGTTTCAATTTATCAAAACACAAGTGGGGGTGCAGTACCACACATGTTTGTGCTTCTACTGCATCATGCCCATTCAATCAATATGACTGTGTGACACAGGATCGGGGAAGCACAGACTGATTGTCAACATACAATTACCTGACGTGGCTGAGTCTCTCAGAGAAGACTATTACCGTACTGTGCCACTCCCCTCAGCTAATGTGTCCTCAGTGGAGAGGATTGAACCAGTTCATTCACAGGCAAGGGAAAGGTGGGGCCACATAAAAAAGTTATAAAAGAATACCAGGCTCTACAAAACATTCAGGCAAATGGGTGACGACGTCAAATGTCAAGCCTCATGTGATGAAACAGCTGGAACAGTTTGCCTACGTATCTGGTGTACGGACACATTAGTGAAGACTGACCTGGGAGTCTGGGAACCACTGTGATCATGGTGTCCTGTCCCAGCAACCTCGCTGGTTGATCTACTGGATGCTGGTGATCGGGAAGGAGATGACCAGGTTGATCATAAAGAATATGATGAAAATTATGAGGCTCGATGAAAGTGATGAGTGATGAGTAAATGGTTGGACTGGACCCTTCAGAATCATCTTGTCAGTCCTAACTGTTCTGTTGCAAGTAGCCTACAGCATGCTCTAGCATACATTCTAGAATACATTCTACAAATCACGTACTCAACGGACCGAGCTCAGAGGAGCACAAATCCTTGACGTGATCATGTGTCATAATCGAGACCAAAGCAGGTGCGTCAACATGGAGCCAGGCTGCTGAGGAGCTAGGGTGGAAAAGCCAGATCAAATAGGTGAGATTTAAGTAATTTCCGGAATGTTAAAATTGTTTCGGCATTACGCATTGGCACAGGCACAGTTCCATAAGGCTGGACCAGATATAGAGAAAGCTCTTGACCCAGTCTTAGTTTTTATATGATGACCAACTAATCGATTTGAATTTGTAATGTAGATATTTTGTGCATTTCGGACAAACAAGTAAGTCAGACAGATGTGCAGGCTTGTTGTCTTTTCATGCTTTTAGGATTCAGAAAGTTATTGTGCATATTTTAAAATTAATGCGGAATAATTTGACAGGAAACCACTGTAATCGTTTTAGAATAGGAACGGAACAACTAAAACGTGGGGGCCTTGATTACCACTCTTGTAAGACAGTTCTGAACGCGTTGTTATCTAGCAATATCTTTTTCTGGCCTATTTTGGAAAAGTGAGTCACAATAATCTAACTTGCTAATGATCAGTGCCACTGCAATTTGCTTGGAAAGATCTAAAGATTGTATAAGTCTTTTTTGTGCTATGTCTTTGCGGAAATCCGGGCTACTGTCAAATACTACACCAAGATTTTTGGCTGATGCAGATGGATTTGTGTCTTGACCTGGAATTAAGCGTGGGGAAGTTTTAAAGATTTTTTCTCGCTGAAGTCTGGTCCCAGTGAGAAGAAAGTCTGTCTTACAGACCCTGTCATCCAGGCCGACACGGCCATTACACAATTTCGCAACTTCTCAAGAGATTCCTTAGCTTTGTAAACGGATAGAGATGGTGGTTGATGTCAAAACTGGAGATAATAGTGCTGAGTGGTGTAGTTTATGGGATAAAAAGCACTGGTCCCAGCACAGAGCCCCGTGGAACCCCATATCAGAGTGTGACTTTATCTGACAGACTGTTTTCAATTTTTACGGGTTGGTGCCTATTTTGCAAGTAAGAAGAAAACCAAATTTGACCCTGCCCATATGTAGATATTCCATACCAATCGAAAAGTTTACTAGATGATGTAGCATGGTCAATGGTGTCGAGATTAAGGTCAGAGCTGTAACTTCACCTTTGTCCATACTAATAATGACATCGTTTTGTATTTTTAGTAGAGATGATTCTGTAGAATGATGTTTCCTGTAAGCTGATTGTAATGGATAATATAGACGGATGTTTTTTTTATATGAGCTTGCAGCCAATCAGCTACTACCTTTTCTAAGATTTTGGAAATGAAACTCAAGTAGGATACAGGCCTGCAATTTTTCAGTTAATTTAGGAAGATATGTTGTTTTAAGTAGTGGTCTTACATGAGCTTCTATGGGTTTTTTAGGAAATGTACTTGTGTCCATTGAAATGTTAATTATATCAGTGATGGGAGTTACTAATAATTATATCAAGACAATATTTCAGCACGTTTGTAGGAATGGGGTCCAGATCACATGATTTTGACGATGAGCTCGAAATAAGTTTTTTAATTTCATCTTCTGTCGCACGCTCAAATGAGTTCATTTCGGATCTAATTTCTGTTTTTTTTGCACTGGTGGAATATTATTTAAAATCTGGAAATTTGGAATGGACAATTGCAATTTTATCCACAAAATGTTTAGAAAAATGTAGTGTTAATATGTGGTAGAGCGTGCTAGTATACATTCTAAGATACATTCTACAACATTTTCATGTACTGCGACACATCATAGTGTTATTATGTGCTAGGACATACTAATGTGCATCCTAGCATACATTCTACAACATGTCGTGTACTGTCGTGTTACTCTGTTATGGTGTTATTGAACCTTCAGAGATAAAATCAGTATAAAATCAGTTTTTATACATATCTTATCTCTTGAATATTAGGATTTTTATATTCGTTGAACATCAGAACATACGTCTAGACGCTTTATGTCAGCATAATAAATGAATGAATGAAATGAATGACCATAGGCCTAATGCAGTTATCATTGATATCCGCGAAGATATGGGGAAAGTTAGATTTTTCGCTAATGGCGGAGATATTTGGCACGCTAGCACATTTTAGACACATCTGATCATTTCAAGAATAGTTTTATAATGATCTTAGACCCTCAAACCATGGGGTTAGACACTTTAATTGTTGAGCTATGTGCACTAATAGCTGAGATATGGCGAAATATGCATTTTCCAGTAATGGCGTCACTAATTTGCATAAAAATGGTATGTGGGACATTTTGTCAACTTTTTAACATAGCAAATCGTTTTCTATGGTATTTTTCCGATCTAGAAACATCAATTAGAAAGTGATTTCCGGGGGGTGCACGATACCCCTTTCTTCCTACTAGACTAAACCCACCTTAAAAAAACGATGAAAATGTATGTCATTGATAGCAACAACTTGATCAATATACGAGTTTTAAATTCAGGGTTAGGCTATTTGGTCACTGATTTTGTTACCTTTCTCTTTTAATTTGTATTTATTCGTTTTATCATGTACTTCATCTTGCAGCGCGATTTTTTCTCAAAGTCATCAAAATGTGGGTTAGCCCACTTGAGCATGATGCCATCCATATGGTATTATTATTTTCAAATATTGCCCTTTGACATTACAAAATGGCGTTATAATATCATAATATTATTAAGCCATGATAATTATGTTGGTTAAACATCACGCTATGTGACTAAAATGACAGGCTATGGCACAATATTGCCAGGATATGGCTTTATAATACCAGGATATGGCAGTTCAACATCACGATATATCAATTTCAAGTCAAGATAATACACTTGATTATTAGAATATAACATTTTTTATAAAAATAAAAGTTATAAAGTTGTTATATGACACGGTAACGTCAAAATGTGACGATAGGGTAATATAATGTCAGAATATTGTATTAAAATGTCATACTATGCTATTAAAATAAAAGATGTGACAGTTAAAAGTCATGATGGATATTGGATTGTAATATTAGGATATGACTCTTAAACCTCTTGATATGGTATTATAATGTCCAAATATGACCCTTAACACCACAAAAATACATTTTAATTTTAGGATATGCCATTTTAATGATATGATATAACATTATGAGACTAGAATATGACACATCCCATTAAAAAAAAAGAAGATTGCAATGCCACATTTTGATTATATTACCATATCCCCCAGTCCTTCGTCAATTTAATGACATATCGTGATGCTAATTAATGGTATCTCCGACACCAACCCCCTACTCCCACTTTAAAGACATTGAACGGTCATATACATAATGTCATTATAATGTCATATCTTGATATAATAATTATTTACATTAGTATGCCACATCCTAACATTATAGTGTCATATTCTGACATTACTGTCCCACAATTCAGCCTCCATGGGTTCAATGTCGCGTGTGTACTGGATAGGTACGAAAAAAAAATAACGTTCCCTGAATTTTCTAGTAATTATAATCATGTTTCGACCACATGAGGATCTTATATTTACTTTCAACATAGGATAAATTATAGTAGTCCACCCATGACCCAATTAATGATAGGCTCAGTCTGAAGGGCTCAACTAAGCATTCCCGTCATTCTGTTGATATTTGATCATTACTGGCAAATCATATGACGGCCATCTTAAATTGATGCAACTTAGCATTTTGATATTATCAAGTTCATACAAGGTATTGAAATTTCAATCCTGATTATTTTAACACCTCACACATGTTTCTATAGTCATTTGTTCCAAAGTTACAATACATTTTATAATCATGTGATCATTGTATTATGGCCACCATTATGTGATGATTTGCAAATAAGATGGCGGCCATTTTCAATTGATGCAAATTAGTCTATTGCCATTGTCATATACATACACAGTTTTGATAATTCAATTCTGATTATTTTGACATATTATACATGTTTCTATCTTCATTTGTTCCAGTTAAATTATAATTATTTTGATACCTTATTCATTTTTATTTGTTCCGAAGTTATGAGGCATAATCTGATAATTGGCAAATCATGTGGCGGCCATCTTGTATTTATGCAAATTAAGCCTCTTATAGAGGAGGAAATGTGTCCATCGCAAAAAATAATTACGATGCGTTTTAAAAGGAATCTCTGTGTCAAATTTCGTGAGTCAATATCCACACCTTGGTGAAAGAGTCCGTGGACTAAACATGATGATTTCAACTGGCAGCCATTTTGTATTTCAATATCTAATGTTTGAGCCACAACATTTCGGTCATTGCCATTTTTTTCAATTCACCATAACCCTCGTAGGTCAGGGACATTTTTAACAAAAAAATCCAAGTCTAAAACTGTTAAGAAGGAACATACTTTTTCGAAATAATAAAAATTAAATGAAATTATCGTAAAAAGGGCGGCCATTTTGATTTCGATTTTTGACCAGCTAAACTCCGATTACCAGCTTGGAAAGGATTGTTTTCGAGTTCTCCATACCCCAATTAGGTGAGAAAGATGGTTTTCCAACTTTTCCTCAAAAATGCCTACAGGTTTCTGATATTCTGAAAATATGCCTAGTCTAATAAGTGTATTGCTGTTTTTTTTACATCGGCCTTCACAGCATGCCGAACCAGGGAATCTGCCTTGCGAAAAAATTTCCTGAGCGCCATGTAACGTGTAGGCTACCATCTTCACCAGACACGAGTTCATAATTATGTTCCTGAATAAGACAATCCATTGTAGACTGTCCTGGTAATTGTTCACGGAAATCAGTGATGATGCAATTGGAATTGATGAGTTCTCTTCTAGTAGAAGCAACAGATGTACCGGCAGATATAGGCCCTGACAGAGAAGCAACCTTCAGTTTCATTTTGTCCTACAATTGATTAAACTCTTCAAGATCAAGATATTCATCCCAGTTTGTAGGTGCATGCATCTCGGATGACGGAGGCAGACGAAACCGTTCTTCAAGGATCTGAAAAACAAATTGAGCCAAATTAACAATAACTACATTAACATTTGTGCTGCTGGAAGCGTATAGGCCCTATATATAGCAGGCTTCTGATTGGTCGAGATGGCCATCTCGACCAATCAGAAGCCTCTGATATATCGTAACTTGTACGAGAACACGGGGCAAGGTGGGGAGTTATACGTTAAAACACCAATGATGGGTTATTACAAACAACCAAACAAGACAGGTTCCATGATTGATAGCAAAGGCTGGATACGAACAGGTGGGTGCAACCTTTCACAATTATCTATTGCTGGCATAGAAAAGTACGCTTTCAAAACCAGTGGCGGATCCAGAGAGGAGGGGTAGTGGCGTAGGAGCGGATCCTAAATTTTGAAAGAAAATGGGTGAATGAAATTTGTTTGGGTAGCCTTAGAAACAATAAACAAAAGCAATGTCAGTCAAATAAGTCTGATCCACTAATATGTATGGACGTGTTGCACTACCCTACCCCATAGTAATTATTTTGTGCCACGTATTTTATGCAATTTTGATCGATGTTAAGGCAATTTATTTTTGGGTGGCGAGACCCCCTGACCGAGAGATATAAAAAAATAAAAATATCCAAGTTTGGCGCCCCCTCCATCGCAGAACACTGGGTGAATCAATGCTGGTCAACATTAAAACAACATTAAACCATAGCTTTATGTATTATTTCTACGTTTTCGTTTTCCTATTGCTTACAGGAGACATGACAGTAGTATAGGGGGCACCCTGGTGCACCAAAACCATCATTTAAGTATAAGATCATGGCGTATGGGCGGTTTAACGCTTTTCAAGCTGTCAACATCGGTGTATGGTTGGTTTAACGTTGGAACCGTTATCCCCCTCCCCTTGGTTGTGATTGGTGGAGCCCCCCTCCCTTGGGACACGCCCCCTTTAGATGACACATCACGGTCCCCCACCCCTCCTTGGAAAGGATGACTCATCACAGTCCCCCACCCCTCCTTAGAAAGGGTGATTCATCACGCCCCCCCCCTTGGGTCCCCCTTCCCATTGGTGCCTGTTACAAACTGGTATGCCCCCTTCCCTAGGGTCCGCAGGGGGTCCCCCCCAGAAAATGATGACATTCACACAGCTATTTCGTCAGAGACGGTATTATATCAACAAATTCACTAATCACATCAGCTATTATACGGGGCTAGAAGTGATCTGTAACAAATCATGCAATGATCCAACCTAACAACATGCATTTTTCAATTTATACAATGAGATTTAGATGTCATGTCATGTCATGTCATGTCATGTCATGTCATGTCATGTCATGTCATGTCATGTCATGTCATGTCATGTCATGTCATGTCATGTCATGTCATGTCATGTCATGTCGTTTCAGGCGATGTAGGATTTAATATTACACTATGTAGTTTAATGTTTGTTTTTGGTTTTGCGCTCTTAGACATGACCAATAATTTGCTACGAGCTTAAAAATGGTATGCACAAGTTTTTATAACGGTTGTGTTAAAAAAGCAAAAATTGTTGGTAAAACAAGTGTTTATTCATTGGACAGGTGGTGTATTAGTAATTGTATTCTTCTTAAAACGATGTACTGTATTTTCCCATATGTCACGCAAAATAAACAACACTTTTCTCACACAGGCAAATTACATATCACTGATATACTAGTAAACTGGTTTTCAAACTACAGCAAGATATGGGCACATAACGATAGTTGAATCACAGTTCAGAGTGTGCGAGTGACAAATTCCCCTTCCGGGTGTCATATCACCACAGACACGTCTGGTCTAAATGACATTGCTTGTACTAGAGCTAGTGATTGGCATTTCAAAATCGATGATTAGTTATAGATGGTTGGTGTAGCTAACCCCAGCCTCCTTCTCAGGGCTACACTAGCACAGCTAGCTGACGCTAGTGGAATGATAGTGGTTCTGATAAATGAGCTAACCCATGACCACAGTTAATCAGCTTGTAGAAATTGTCATACACATGCACCCCTTTGCCAAGTATGTTATCTACACCCGCCACCTACACACTGCACCATTCCGTTGAGCATACAAGCAACTTGCGGAACAGTGGAGCCTGCTCGACTTAATATAATCGAGACCAATGGTCAGACAATTTTTTTCAACGTTTTTTCACCAGTTCATAAATTAATTTAATAGCACTACTCGATCAATCATATTTATAATCGTGCATCATAAATGTCATACCAAACAACGTATCATCGAATTTAAAACACACCACTACATTATTTTATCTGTCCGACCACGACATTCTAAGCTGGCAATGGAGAGTTATTATTATCAAGTACAGACCAATTATCATGGTAGGCCTATATATAGTACTATAATCAGTCAGACACGACAGAACTGTTGATTATGGGTGATTTTCACTATTTGAATCTGGTCGTATGTGTTTTAAGTCAGTTAAAACCCTCGGAGCTCTACATTCTTAGCTTTGAAAAAGTCCTCGGCCGCCTTTTTCAAAGCTAAGAATGTAGAGCTCCTCGGGATTTATCCTATACATAGTCGATCATCAGGTACATCACTAACTCGAACAACACAACTTAAACAGACTTACCTCTCAGGTTGTGTTTCAGCATACATTCAGAAAGGGTGACGTCTTTTTTCACGATCACAAAACAATGAGGTACCTGACCAGCTTCAGGATGGTTTACACCAACAGTGGCAGAGTCAACTAGGCCTGGATGACTCAGTAATATGTTGTTGATTTCTGATGGGAATATCTGTTATGTATGGAATATATCAAAAACCTACATAGACTGAACATAATAGAGCACTTTCCGTACAGTTTTGTTTCAAGTTCCATTATTCTCTGCCTAGTGGCTGCTTGAAATTATCAATCAAATATTCCAAGATTATTCACACATTTTAAAGATTTTTGCCAAAGTAGGCCTACGTTTTGGTAGAGGATTTGTCCAAAGAAGACATTGGTGGTCGTAGACGACGGACCAATATTAAATCGACAATAGACGAACATAAATTACACGAGCAGCATTCTGGTATCACTAGAACATTTGACCACATAGACTAGGAATATAATGCCAAACATATAAGTCGGGGGGGGGGGGGGGGGGGGGAGCGGAATGTTACAAGCTGTCACCCATCTCTATGTTGTTCCAGGGTCCCTACTGGTCAAGTTAAGCCCATATGACACTTGATATTTTGCTTTCACTCATAATGATGACCTATTTGGTGAAAGACGGTCAATACGAATTGGCCGATTATATAAAAAGACACTAAATTGTAAATAAAATTAAATCCAGAATTATTACTAGAGTCTTGATAAAAGTATCAAAATGTGTAGATTAGTGAACCACACCTCATTTAATATTATTTTTGCTTTTGTAGAGTAAAAGAGCGAAACATAACAAAAATAACATAACTAAATATCCAGAAAACCAGACTAACATGGTTACATACATTTTTTTTTCATAATTATCACCTGGTTTGTTAACGTGAATTAATACAATTTAGCCGATTGTAGACAAAAAATAACAAAATCATCCATATAATTTTCACTAAGGGGTCTTGTCAAGGTAAAAAAAATAAAAAAAATCCGAGAAAATCCAACCACCCACCCCCCTATCCAATTTTTTATTTTTGAAACATTTGGAATCATGAAAACAACACAAAAACACTAAAAAGACACTAAATTTTCCGGATTATTGTATTTTGTTATTTTTACAAAACCCCTGAAATAGCTAGAGCATTTATAAAGGTATAACAATGTACATATTAGTGAGCCACATCATATTATCACACTAAATGCAAAAAGATAACGATAAAAATATATAATACACTGTTTGCATGATTCTGCGCATAAGCAGGACTCCCAACTAAATAGTTCAGTTTTAGTCACTGTGTGGCGCTTTGTAATAGAAAACAGTGTGACAGGACTCCCAACTAAATAGTTTAGCTTTTAGTCCCTGTGTGGCGTGTTGCTATTGGGAAAGGTGTATTATGTGTAATTTTGGAACAAAACTTTCATATCTTACATGCTTCCAAATATTCATGTATTGTGCCACGGTTCTTTCTCTAAAATGTAATACTTTGTTGTGATAAAGGCAAAAACGTAGATCATATGCAAAAAGTGCGATATCAACATCACAACTCTATCTGTGAGTGCTATGATTAGCAGGCCTGATGACCAGACCGTGTGTGCTGATGACCAATGTGATCCTGCAGATGTTTTAGTGGATTCGCTTTGAGGGCTGGTGTGCATCCGATCGGCCGACAGAATTTAGCTACTTGTGTAATCACTAAAGCAAGCGATCTGGTCGGAGACAGATCGAGTCTAGTGTGAGGTGCACCTGCTGGAATGAATGAATGAGACGTCGCTGTGCCTAAGAGAGTTGTATGACACTTACTGCTCAAGGGAATACTATTATCATCCGGTGACCCACCATCACTGGCCGTTTGATACTAGTCGTAGGAGTATGGTAGGGCGAGCTCCCCACGTATTCAAATATCTGTAAAGTCACTCACGATCAACTTTGGGCACAGTTTGCCAGTCTCATGATCCTCGTACAAACCATTTTCAATCGGTGATTCCTGTCTGGGAAAAGCACTATCTGTTTGAAGCCACACACATGGCTGATATTGTACTCCTTCAAACAGCATGGTGTGGGTCCAACATTGAACCCACATTGGCTTAGTACTTAAGAACGGAGGCGCTTTCTCATCAGTGTCACATAGACACAGCACAATAGGTCGTCCATGAATTTGAAATACATCTTGTTGGTTGAAAAAACATAACTGCAGTATATTTAAAACAGCAAATCATATTTTTGTCCAATGTTCCTCACCCTTGTGTTTGACTGTTAACATGGCATAGACATCAGTCAAACTTGTGATGTACCACTAGATCGTGGTATTTGTTGACACTGAGAGGAAAGTTCACTAATCATTTCACGTGATCGAGATTGGGAATTGCACAAACTGTTCAGCAAGTGCACTCTTACTCTTGACTTTCGAAGTTGCTTGTTGTAAGAAGGTGTTGTACTTGTCCTCAGTTTCCAAGTCAAAGATGCATCTCTTGCACTGTCTGACTGTGTTATGGAAGTTAGGTCTTTCCCAGCTTTGTTTACATGCTCCAAGCCCAAATCTGAGCTGCTGGTAGATATCTGGGTAAGATAATTCTAACTTGTCTGTGTCAGCAGCATAAACAGTAGGGGTGGGGGGGGGGGGGGGGCTAGAAGTCACAGGGGCTAGAAGTCACTTGCCTGTTACTTTTTCTTTATGGGTAAATACTATTATATAACGTCACTGACAAGCTTACAAATCATTTAATCATCTATACATAGCATTTCTGGGGGTATAACGAAAACCCCCTCGACCCCCTCCCCCCTTAACCCCCTCGCCCCTCGACCCTAGACCCTCGACTTACTTTTAAAAAAGTTATCTTTGTTTATATAATTATAACTTTTGTATAATAATAACATTCGGCCTACTGTGATTCCAACCTGGCTATCAAGTGATGTTGGCTTACCGCCTGCTACGCTGGTCCAGCATTCACTCGACGTTGGTTTAATGTTTCTTTTTTTTACTGGGTGTCCACCAATTGGCGCGATAATACACCATAAAGGTATAGTTTTATGAATACACGTAGGCCTACAGCTGGACAAACACATTTTAATGTTGGATCACTCGTCAGCCTCATTCAGTCCCACGCATTGGCACAGGCATCGCAAGCGGTGGGCCAGCGTTACAGACGTTGGGCCAGCATTAATTCAACATTGGTTCAATGCTTCGTGCTTGCTGTGCTTAGGTATCATTGGACTGGAACAATGTTGGGGCAGCGTTAATGTAAGACATTGGTGGGATCAGATGGCAGTCTATACGCCTAATCAAGTACACTGGTCTAGGGGCCAGCATAGCCCCCCATGCACCCCCCTCAGGATTCACCGAGACCTATTTTTTTCTCATCTGTGGGACCGAGAAGGAAGATTTTGACATGTTCCCAAGAAAAAAAGTGGCACTGAGTATGTTTTAAACATATTTAAAAGAACCGCGTCTAATTATTAAAAAATACCGCTTTTGCGACCAGATAATAACAGTACGTTGTGACACAACTGTTCATTTCCACTCTAAAATTAATTAAAACCGCCAAATTATGTTAAATTTCTAGCAAAAAAGGCAAGGCTTCACAGCCATCAACTATTTTTTTTTTAAATAATATACCCTTTAGGTACCAGACGATTATTGATGAAATAATTGTAAAATGTTTATCTTCGTGTCATAAACGTTTTTTTTTATTCATTTACACTTTGAGCATTAGGTTATAACTATTTAGGGCTGTTGTGTTTGCATTTATGTTTCAAATTAATAATCATAAGCACCATTGAATGCTAGGGTATTTTATGTGAATTGATTTAAATAAGGTGCGTTACTGGCTGTTCTCTTACAAACATGTATCAATACATTTGTATTACTTACAATACCATTAATAAACAACATAAAAGCGGATGTTGGTTTTTATTGCTAACAGAAAACTAAAGCTATAATGGCACCCTTTAATTGCTGGGATACCAATAAAACATTTATTTGAATAAAGCTCATTTCTGGTCGACATCAAGTAAAGTCTTCCTAATAAAGAATAATACAATACTGTTTTTGAAGATTTGTCAAGTAAACGTAAACTGCATTTAAAGGTAAATGTTATTTAATTATCTCAAGTGTGTCAGTATTCATAAATGACCATTATTGAAACAGTGACAACAGGAAATGATATAAATTCTTCTGAAAAACTTTCACCACTGTCACAATCCTCGTCACCACCGTTATTACCATCTCCATCACTACACATGCTACTATCACTATCTAATAATCCTAAAAGACTCTTATGTAGAATCTTTTCGGTTTTTCACCAGATTGGTTCACCATTTTCCACTAGTCTGTGGGCCAGCATAGCCCCCCTCCCCCATGCACACCCTCAGGATTTACCGAAACCTATTTTGTCTGATCTGTGGGGTACAAAGAGACGATTTGGACATGTTCCAAAAAAAGTGACATGCAGTAAACACATTTAAACTAACCGCGACTAACCATAAAAAATGCTACTTTTATGACCAGATATTAACAATACGATGAGGCACTAAGTGTTCATTTGCACTTTAAAAATGACTGCTAACTTTCAAGTCAACTAAAGCTTGATTGTAATGATTGTAATGATTGTAATGTTTTCAATTCTCTTATCATTAATACACCCTTACCAGATGATTATTGGTGAATTGATTTTGAAAGGTTAATTTCATGTAACAATACACGTAACATGTTTTAAACAGCGACCCAGATTTGAAGTTTGCTTTTGCTTACAAAACTATCATTATATGCACCATTTAAATGTTGTGACACGTTATATGGTCTATTATCATGATTATTGGCCTTTCCTTATAAATACGTGTTTAGATAGGTGTATTACACACGTGCAATGTCATTAATACACAAAAAATAGGTTTATATTTGTTTCTGATTTGTGATTGAAAGCCACATGTATAATGCCACGGTAACGGTAAGATATTATTAAAATATGTATTTAAATAAAACTCATTCCTAAATAACACAGGTGTTGTTTGTTTCAGAAATATTTTAAGGATAAACTGCACTGCATGGAACAGTAATTTGCATTTCAAATTCAAAATATCACTGAAAATGATCAAAGAATGCTTAAATCAACAGCGTTGGCTTTTAATTTTCACTTTTTTCAATCACAGAGACATACTGTTTTAAATGTGCAAGCATAAAACACTGTATAATATATATAATTAACATATAATATAAGCAACACACTCCAATCATTTCTCGAATACTAATATCACATCCCTACAATAAAAACATATCCTAACATTAAAGTATCCTCGATCAGCATTAAAATCTCATCATAATATGGTGTAAATATACTGACATATTCTCATACTCTAACGCCATCTTAATATTATAATTTGCCATATTACGTCATTAAACTATTATTTATATGTCTACCATTATATTGTCATAAGTCGATATCTTTGTAATGTCAAATCATGTGACAGCTATGTCATACCAATATCATTCATATCCAGACATATATTACCAATATAATGGCTAATCATTACATTACCACGTGATAATTCTAACTATAATATATAACATATAGCTCAACAATATGCGATACATCGCTCTTCATATCTAACTATTATAAGGAAATGCCATGCTATTGTAATGCCATCTCCAGACACTGAAATCGCATACAGACATCAAAGTTTGACGTATATGCTGATATTAATATATTATCATATATTGACAGATTCATTATATTGTTATATCCAGACATTTAGGGCAATGATTATTCTGCAATTATTTTATTATAGCATGACATTGAATACCATATTTCGTCATTGTCACATAAATAAATAGCATCTGGTCAATTAGGGCATCTTGTCATCATATCAACAAAGCTAATTGGACATTTCAGAACATTTATATGCTTACACCAATGAAGGTGTGAGCATATCAATGTTCTGAGATACCAATTTATCTTGGCTTTGAAATAATGCATGAATAAACCTCACAGATATATAGACTGTATCACGATATGACATGACTATTATAATGTTAATATGTGGAGATGATACATTATGCCATTATAAAATACTATGGTATCAAGATGATTTTGAGACACAATTTTATAGGTCCATATATTACAATAGATTGCTACGGCATGATATCATTACAGCGCTATAATGCCACTATACATGATGTCATTATATGGTACTCTACTTTTGACATACGATTTTTTAGAATAGATCATTGTAATGGTTCATTGTAACAATGGCCTACAATGGTGGAATGGGACACTGAAATGTCAGGTCTTTGATATCGGACTAGAGTATGTGACAGAGTAATTCAACATATAGCTCTATAATTTCAGGATATGGAAAAAATTGAAGGATCAATTGTAACCCATGAAACATTTTATAGCCAATTAGTATATTGTAAATCAGTGACTACAGGGTTTCAGGTATGTTTAATTTTGCGTCCACCATCTTGGCATCCGTCGCAAAATGACTTGAAATATTTCCAATGAATTTCATTGAACATTAAATTGTAAGATCAGACACCATAACTGCATTTTTCGAGATGACTATCATACAAACCATATTCAATTATGCATTTCAGGATAATTAATTGATTTCACGGCGGCCATTTAAGAAAAATCAAGCATTAGTATTATAACCTGATTTTGATAAATGCGGGATGTCTCCGAACCAAATTATACCGCTCATAAAAGTACAAAACTGTACGTGTTGTCATAAACTATTTTCAAAAGTTCAATTTTGCAGCGGCCATCTTGGATTCCTTTTGAAATATAATTTTTTAGCTTTTATTGGTTTCATTGGACATTAAAATGTGAGATTAGACAACAAAACAGATGACTATAAGGCAACTCGTAAAAACGTATACATGTCAATAGGCGTAATGCATTTTCAGGAAAAATTACGATTACGATTACACTGCGACCATTTTAAAATCGGACATAGTGATTGATTACTCCACAAATCAAGCATTACTCCATGGATTTTGACTCAATGATGGTCCCTGAACCAATTGATACTGCTAATGAAGGTTTTTTACAGAATAGACCTGAGCTCATAAAATATTTGCAAAAAATTGCGAAATTTTTATTTTTTCTTGTCAACTTTATGGCGGCCATCCTGGATTCCATCGTAAATATTATATTATATTACTTGAAAATACTTGAAAGAACATTAAAATGTAAGATTAAACGCCAAAACCGTGTTTGTGAGATAACTACAATGCAAACCATATTGAATGATGTATTTGAGGACAATTCATTGTTTTTATGGCAGCCATTTTGAAATTAACTATATCATGATTATTACTCGAAAAATCAAGCATTAATAACCTAAATTGGACCGAGGGATGTCTCTCAACCGAATGATACCGCTCATAAAGACTTTCGTATATAAAATAATATCTTGTCAAAAACTATTTGCGAAAAATGTGAAATTAAAAAAAATTGAAAAAATGCATTTTTTGACATATTAAAGGGACTGGCCCAGGCTAAAATCATCAAAAAATCGGTGATTTTATTTCGGGTTCTTAATATGACCATATGATGTAAACATGTACATAGACTAGAACTGCAAATTTTTATAATTTTTGTGCTGCGCATTCATCAGTTAGACTAGATATAGAGACGAAATTCCCGCATTTCCTATTTTTGACATAGTTGTCAATAATTGGAAATCAGGAATTTTGTCTCTATATCTAGCCCAACTGGTGAATGCGCAGCACAAAAATTATAAAAATTTGCAGTTCTAGTCTATATACATGTTTACATCATATGGTCATATTAAGAACCCGAAATAAAATCACCGATTTTTTGATGATTTTAGCGTGGGCCAGTCCCTTTAACACAATCCAAAATAGCTCCTCACGGTAGGATAATATAGTAAAATTATATTAACTTTTACTATTTTGTCTCCATGGATATATGGCCTAATGCACAAAATAGTCTAAATCCATCAGTATTTCATTCAAGTGTCCCAACATTGTGATAGAGTGAGATACACGCTAAAATCCAGTTTACCGAGAAAAATATTTGAAAAATTGGCGTCATTTTATATGCGCTTAGAAAACTGTGTTGGTGCCACTATTTTTTCTGGGAACATCCCTAAATCCTTTGACTATATGCCTAAGATGCCAAATAAAATAGTTTAGGTGGATCCTGAGGGGGTGCATGGTAGGCCTATCTGGCCCCCCGCCTACACGCATATAATTTATTGCGTATCGTGCCTCCCCCCAAAATATACACGAGGCGTTCAGCCAATGTTAGACCAGCGTCGCAGACGGTGAGCCAACATTGACCTGATATTGTTTCTCGAATTATAAAAATAGACCTATATAAAAAAAGTAGAGGGTCGAGGGCCGTGGGTCGAGGGTCGTGAGTCGAAGGGTGCGGGTGTCGAGGGGTTTTTCGAGATATCCCATTCCTGGTGTTCCCCCAAAACATAAAGACAGAAATGTAACGAAGTGTTATTTTGCCATCTAATGAAACGGGATTTCTGAGTTGGTAAAAAGACTTTGTCAACATTTTAGGTTAGTATCTCAAGGTAGTGTTGGAGCTTAACCTTTACATCTATGCTGTATTTATTGGCATGCATACTGATTTATATGCAAACCCAATGGAATTCTGAAATTTTAAACGTGAAGTAAGCACACCATGGGGTCAAAAGTCACAACCATGGGGTTAAAAGAGACAGGCTGTGACTTTCAGCCCCGATGGCAGACATCTTTTTACCCTGAGGCGAAATATCTGGTCAGATTAGAAGATGTCATCTGCAATCTGCCAAGTGATTCCAGGGTAGCATGAAGATAAGCCTACCAGAAAAGCAGTATGAAGTGAATACATATATTCTAAAAAAATATGTTTCCGTTAATACTTGACAATAAAGTAGGATGTAATTCACAATAAGTGGTTGTAAAAGACAAAACAGCAAGGACGCTGACCTCTAATTTGACAAAATATGCCTACTACGTCCTGTTCATGTTTTTTGTCGATATGAATAATGTGACTTTTTACCCCAGTTGTTTTATTCCTTGTGACATCTAACCCTACTGTACCTTCATACACTGTGACTTTTTGCCCCAGTGTTGTGACATTAAACCCCATACTGGGGTTGAAAGTCCCAAGCTCACCAACAAGGACAAACAACGTTTTTTTTAGAAGCGTTTCTTAATGTTCGTTACAAAGGAATTTACTAGACATTAGCCAAGATATGTGCCTATGCTTTGCCATTGCCAAACTGGTTCTGATAAATCACATGAAATATATATAAACTCGTTTCTACTTTTTGTGACTTTTAGCCTCACCCTCCCCCACCCCATGGGTATATTTGGTATGATCATATCAGGCAAACCGCTGCAACATGTCGCAACATGGATAGTAATATTAGGGGTCCGGGTCGTTATTCCGACAGGTCGTTATTCCGACAGGTCGATATTCCGACGGGTCGTTATTCCGACAGGTCGATACTCCGACAAACAGGTCGTTATTCCGACAGGTCGATAGTCCGACAAACAGGTCGCTATTCTGACAGGTCGATAGTCCGACAAACAGGTCGATATTCCGACAGGTCGTTATTCCGACAGGTCGATAGTCCGACAAACAGGTCGCTATTCCGACAGGTCGATAGTCCAACAAACAGGTCGATATTCCGACAGGTCGTTATTCCGACAGGTCGATATTCCGACAAACAGGTCGTTATTCCGACAGGTCGTTATTCCGACAGATCGATATTCCGACGGGTCGTTATTCGGACAGGTCGATACTCCGACAAACAGGTCGCTATTCTGACAGGTCGATAGTCCGACAAACAGGTCGCTATTCCGACAGGTCGATAGTCCAACAAACAGGTCGATATTCCGAAAGGTCTATATTCCGACAGATCGTAATTCCGACATAAAAATAATAGTGATGAGGAGATTAACCACTATTAACAGCTACTGTGGTGATGAATAGCGATGAAGACCTATCTCTAAAATACTTAGACTGTTAGGCTACTTGTTAACTCTTTTCGTGCTGCATCATTTTTTGACATGTATTATTCATTTGAAACTTGCATTGGTGATGCAGATGTTAACTTCAAATAGGCGTTTAAAAGCGGACCAGTTAGGACTAATAATTTACAATCGGTGCTTTATTTGAGATCTGAACGCATTTGCCCGCACAATGAAAGGGTTAAAGGGACTGGTCCACGCTAAAATCATCAAAAAATCGGTGATTTTATTTTGGCTTCTCAATATGACCATATGATGTAAACATGTCCATAGACTAGAACTGCAACAGCTTTTTAATTTTTCTGCTGCGCATTCACCAGTTAGACTAGATATAGAGACGAAATTCCCGTATTTCTAATTTTTGCCATGGTTGTCAATAATTAGAAATCAGGAATTTCGTCTAGCCTAACTGGTGAATGCGCAGCACAAAAATTAGAAAAACTGAAAAATTAAAAAACTTTTGCAGTACTAGTCTATGGACATGTTTACATCATATCCATCATATTAAAAAGCCAAAATAAAATCACAATTTTTTTTATGATTACAGCCTGGGCCAGTCCCTTTAACCTTGTCTGCCCTGAGTTTCTGGGAGCCATTTAGGGGGTGTTTTTGAGAGTAGTGTATATGCCCACACTTCTTTGTACAGCTGTGATATATAGATGCGTTCAGATCCATTGTTAAGCTTGATTTGGCGACCAATGGCATAACTAAATTTATGTCAACGTATTTGATATCAAAAATTGTTTTTACGAAATTGCAGATGTAAACAATTATTGTATATATATATATGTATATTCCAGCCTAATAAATTATTACATTTAATTATTGTGCCCACACATTCCCCTGATTTTTCCCTGACTGCTCAGAAAATACATCACCAACTATTAAATTGAGCAAAATATTATTGAGCTACCTCCATAGTGCTCTAACGCCGTCCAAAATGCTGGTAAAAATTAGCAATCTCATCAACATCAGTACCAAAACAGTAGGCTAATATGAAAATATAATTATGTTGTGCCTTGAGGCACAACTATAAATACTATTACTTATTATCTTGTTCATGTTCGTGGCGCCAGGATAGATCATTGGTCGCGTGGTGGACTCGAGAGTCCGGGAGTGCCTGGTTCGGGTCCCGCTGCGGCCGAAATCTTTCCTTGCTGTACACATAATGCAGTGACCCAAACTGTTCATAAAACCAAAACTTATTTTGAAAAATAGAAAGGGTAGCAATGCCACGACGGCACTCTCTAGAGATGTCTACGCTCTTTTTCTCTATGTAAGTGGATCTGACGCTTGCTTCCCTAAAGGTGTACTAAGTGCAAAGTGCAATCTTATTGAAATTAAAAGTACCAGCACAAGGCCAGTCACACTGATGGTGGCCACAGTGAATGATAACGACGACAGACCCTCAAACACAGAGGATACGGCAAAGCTACATGAGACTGCTGAACAAGATAATAGCAATGACACTAATAAATCGAGTCCAATAATTAAAACTGACAAGTTACGCGTGCTGGAGCGGTTAGCTCATGTTACCAGTGTGTGTCGTGATCTCCAATCTCAATTACAGAATGAGCGAACCGAGAGAAAGAACTTTTTCGGGATACTTGAAAATCGGATAACAAGCCTAGAAATGAAATTATCATCATACAGTGAGATACCCAAACAGGATAGCGGTGACCGCCCTGGCGATGATAATGACGTGACTACAGATGAGATTTGCAGTGCAACTGGAAACACTCCACCACCTGAACGCGCAGTTTGTAGCGATCCTGGCCCTCGCCACCCTCGCGTCAGTCTCACCGAATTCCCGGCACTGCCCGACGTGTCATCATCAACTCCCAAATCACAGCACCATACATCTACAGCCAACGCTGAGCATGCTAGTCATGAGACAAGAGCAAATGACTTTAGTATAATGACTACAGTTAGTGTGATAAACCATGAAAATGACAATTCTAGTAGCAGTAATAAGAACTGTACAACCAATAACAGTAAAATCAGTAGTAACAGGAGTAGCAGCAGCAACATCACATCCAGCAACAATGACACCTCGGATAAGAGTACAAGCAGTAGCAGCAGCAGTAGCATCACCTCCAGCACTGATCATCCAACAACCAACACAGGACCTAGTGATAACAGAAGTTATTCTGAAGTGTCCCAGATTCAAGGACCATGGCTAACACCCAAACGTGAACTTAAAAAGTTAAAAAAGAAAAAGCGAAATGAAGATCTCCTAGAAACACGGAACCGGCAAAGTTCACCGGTTTCGAAAGCAGCCAAATTAGACTCTGGCGTTACACTTTATATACAGAACATCCACATGCCTGAGGGATGTGATAAACTAGGTGTCCTCAACATGGTGAAGAAATACGCCAATAGAGACGATGACCCGACAGCAGCCATCAGAATTAAGAAAGGGACAGTGATATCAAACCACAGATGTGATGATGTGGTTGGCTGCAGGATCGTAGTTTCTGAGAATGACGCAAAAAAGTCCATACAACCAGGATACTGGCCAGATGGCATGACCTGCCGCAGATGGGAGGACAGACCACCTAGACGTGGCATGCAGCAGGTACGCTACCGTAGGCATGAAACCCAGGAATTAAGGCCATCACGCATCTTTTATAGGCAGAATATTGGTGACTATGACAGAGATGACAGACACTATGCAGGTACCACACGCCGAACAGCTGATAATAAAGATAACAAGAACCCAGACAACCTACAGCGGCGTGACATGTTAGACAAAGATGATGGTGATAATGGTCGTGATAGGTGTGTTGATTTTAATGACTTTCAGTACAGTAGAATTAGCAGTGCTTGGTGAAACGGACAGGTCAGTCGACAGAGTGATTTTTGTTTGTTATACTCATCTTTTATATCATGTATTATACACGTAACCGTAACCCTTTCTGGTCTATTATTGCATATATAATACTCTGTGTATACGAAGAAATATATAAACTGAAAGAAATATGTGATGTAAGTGATTTTCAAGTGTATGTAAAAGCTAAACCAAAACCTATTTTAAATACAACCAGATACACACCTGGTAACTGTGGCATAGCTATAGCATGGCGAAAGTCACCTAAGTATAAAGTGACACCGCTGAAAGACATAAACAATGATAGAATGTGTGTTTTAATGTTGCATGTCTCTCCTGTTCGTCATATATTTATCATTGGGGTTTACCTACCCCATAGAACATGTATAAAAGATGATATTTCTGACTATTTGAGTGTAATAGCAGCTTTTATTGAAAGTCACAGGGGGTGTGAAATAATAATTATTGGTGACTTTAACTGTCATATTGGAGATGAATTTAGCGGAAGGTCATGGGGTCAAACATGCAGTAATGGTAGAAAACTCCTCAAGCTGACTGATTCGTATGACCTTGTTATTAAAGATTTGTATAATTCAAGTACTGGGCCAACATTTTCATTTCAAAATTCATGTGGTGGCACATCCTATATAGATCATTGTGTCATATCACGCTCATTAGTAGATCAAGTTCGGATGTGTGGCGTTATGGAGGAGGCGTCTGAAAATACTTCAGATCACCTACCTGTGTTTGCAGTAATAGACATCTGTTTTGAAAATAATAATAATGGTCGAAAATCTATGCGAGACGATATAACCTGGCAAAAATTAAGCGAAACAGATATTAGATCTAAGTACACTGATAAATTGGAGAGCTACTTGTCTGATTATATTTTGAAAAATTGCATGTTTACTTCTGAAATATCAACGCATTCTAAAAATGAGATTGACAAGTGTATTAACGATAATAAAAATATGATGTGTCTAGCCAGCAAATTACTTCCCCGTCAGAAACCAAAGGGTCATGCTCGACCATATTGGTGTCCAGAGTTGACTGTTCTGTGTCGCGCTAAAAAGCAGGCCTGGCGTGAGTGGGTGAAAGCTGACAGGCCGCGAAATGATGATAGCCCATTATGGCTCCGCTACAAGCTGACTAAAAGAGAATTGAGGGCCAGACAGAGAGAGCTACATTATCAATATGAGCTTAACTACATTAATAAGCTTGACAAAGCTGATAATATCGACCAAAAACTGTTTTGGCACCTGATAAACCGGAGACTCAAACCTAGGGCAGGTAACGAATGTGCTTTTAAAAGGCCCGATGGCCAATACGTAACCGACCCTATAACTATTAGAGATGAATGGCGTAGTTATTTCGAGCACATTTATACACCAAATTCAAATAACCAAGACAAAAAGTTTGACGAGCATGTAAAACAGGTGGTAGCTGATTTCTCTGCTAATATAAACACTGATCGCGAGATGCACGTTTGTAATGATGTTATAATGCCAGGTGAAGTTGAAATTGTGTGTAAACAATTAAAGCTTAATAAAGCCTGTGGTTACGATGGTATTCGTGCAGAAAATCTTCGGCACGCAGATAAAACTACTTACTTTGTGCTTAGCAGAGTTTTCACCGCAATGTTTTTAAATGGATACAGACCTGAATGTATGAAACGTGGTATTATCATTCCTATACCCAAAGGTAAAAAAGATCATAGTGATCCGAATAACTACAGAGGTATAACCCTCCTTAGTACACTTAGTAAGGTATATGATAAAATCCTACTAAAGAGATATGAGAATTGGTTCAGAACCACATTATCTAATCTGCAAGGCTCTAGTATAAATACTGCTCTGTTACTACACGAAGCTATTGCCCATACTGAAAACACCTATGTAGCACTCCTTGATGTAAAGAAAGCGTTTGATAGTGTCTGGATAAAGGGACTTATGTATAAACTTATTAATCTAGGAATGGATAAACGGCTGTGGTCCGTTATATATGATAGCTACAATGGGTTCAAATGTTCTGTGAGGATAGCTGGAGGCCTATCCAATTGGTTTTGTCCCCAACAGGGAGTACATCAAGGTGATGTCATGTCTATGTACCTTTTTTGCATATACAACAATGACTTGTTAAATGAACTGGTTAGCATAGCCTGTTCTATTTCTATTGCTCATACAATACTTACATGTCCAGCCTTTGCTGATGATATCGCTGTTGCTGCCGAGTCAGAATCTACTTTACAATATTTAGTTGACGAAGCTGTTGAACACAGTATTAAATGGAGATATAGTTTTAATTTGGACAAAATTCGAATACTTGTTTTCTGTAAAAATAACAGAGTGCGTATTGTTAATATCACAATAAGAAACCAGTTACTAAAACAGGTTGACAGTCACCTTCATGTAGGTATCCCACTATGCAGCACAAAAAAAGCAGATAAAGACTTTTGTAATGAAAGGATCACCTGTCACAAAAAGCTTTTAAATATGATTTTAAGTATTGGTAGCAGTACTGGTGGTATTAATCCTATCAGTGGTAGTAAACTGTACTGGGCTGTGGCAGTGCCTAAATTACTATACGGGTGTGAGGTGTGGTCAATGAGTGAACAGAGTGTATTAATGATGGAGCAGGCTCATGTATGGGCAGCACGCGCCCTACAGAGTCTGCCAAATCACAGCTCATGTCTAGCGGTCACTGCTTCACTTGGATGGCTGAGTATTGAGTCACACATTGACATAAAACGGTTATGCTATGTACACAGGTTAATTTGTGCTGAACCTCGCTCCATAGCCCGTAAATTGACTGTTCATGTTTTTATGCAAATGTATATAGATAAAGATATTTCTACATATAAGGGACCCATTGCTGTTTTATATAAAACTTGTAAGAAATATAATCTACTGGATATCGTGTACAATGAATTATTTTTTAGTGCAACTCCTATGTCATCTACACGTTGGAAAAAATGTGTTTATAACTCTGTAAGTCAACAGCATATTGCGCGTTGGAATATGTCCCGCATAATGTACACAAGTTTATATTTGTTTAACAAATGTGTGAAATCTGTGAACTGTTTATGGATTTGGAAGGTTGCAAAACGTAATCAGGCTTTTTTAAGTAAATGTAAAACTGTTGCTAGGATTTTAATCGGTAGCGGATGTATCTCTTATAGTTTTTCAGGTGATAATGTCCGACATTTACAAATATGTTCTCTGTGCGATTCTTATGACAGATTAACTGTTGCTCACGCGTTGTTAAGCTGTGCGAGTCTTGACCCTCTTAGAAGTGTCAGCTGGGCCGCCGCTACTCAGTCTATGCCCGGTCCCCTGGCTGAGTCGTTAGGCTCGCTTTGTGACAATGAGAAAATGATTATGTTATTGAGCGGATTGAATTGTCCTTACATTACAGAGTGGCAGGTTATATATGAGGACATTATCACTTTTCTCGCCACAATGTACACCAAGTTCAAGGCGAATTTAGATCGACTGTGATTTTCCACGAGCTGTTCACAATACCTTGAAATGTCACAGTAATCATACGAATTTGAGCCATTTTGAGATTAGAGTTGGACCCACCCCGGCCGGCCCAGTGCGTTGGCCCTGTGTTGATCTGATCTTGGGCCAACGTCGTAGACGCTGGACCAGCATTGGATCGACATGGGACCGACGTATTGTGCCGGCTGGGTGGTTTCAGGCGGTGTACCAGCCTTGTGCCAATTTCGGCTGTACTTTTTCGTTTGTACTTTTATAAACACATGCTGCAATGTTTCACCCTCTGTACATAATGTTAATAATGTGTGTATTTGGTAAGTTTTTCAATAGAAGTTCTGACGCATTTATGTAATGTCAAATAGAAAAAGAAGATTTATTAACATTTATAATTAAAATTAGCTACGCAATTAATTATTTATTTATCGGTTATAATACTATGTAGAATTGTATTTGTATTGTCTTTACTGTATACCATGTATAACACATGTACTTCAATATGGAGGTGAATAAAGACATATATATATTCGTGGTATAATAATAGCAACCGAGCGTATAACCGATTCGCGCGGCCTAAAAAAACGTACACAAAAAAAAGAAATAAAAATGTCAAAGTTGACATGTGAACGGTCAAAAAAACTTTAAATTTTTTTTTCGTCCTGGCTGGAAACGGGCTCTTACAAACAAATGAAATAATAAGTTCTTAATTTCGACGTCTAACTCAACTCTTTTGCTTAGATAGTACGATTTTTAGAATATTCACTGCCCTTAAGGAACTAATATATATTTAAAATCGTTTAGGAAAATCGTAGAAAAATGCTATTAAGTGTGTCTCTACTGCTATTAGTTGGCAAGTTATGACGTGGGCTTGTTATGATCAGCGGCCATTTTAAATTTATCTAATATGGCTGATACACAGGAACTCCAAAGAATGGCTCTGGGAGCAAATATTATGGATAGGTCGTTATCAATGCCCGATACAGACGATTGTGTTGCTGATCTGCGTCGCTTAAACCGGTATCATGCCGTATATATATTGACGAAATAACTTTTACATATATTTTTGTGTTTTAAATAATTCCCAAATCAACTTCAAAATATTATAAATCAATACATATTCCAAAACCATACATAAGCTGTATCACATGCGTCTTTACGTCTATTAGTTATGAAATGACCATAATTTGAATGGCGGCCATCTTGTATTTGTATAATAAAGCGCCCACTGCGAGAGTTCAGCTTGGCTCCCACGATAAATCAAAAGTATTATGGCCTTGGCCATACGTGGCCCAAATTTGGTGCTTTTGGGACGATTTGAACAATTTGGGGGTAAATATGTCCCATGACTAATTTGAATACTTATGCTATGGATCCAACGCCATTATTAATATTTTTAAATCTTTCAGTGCTGAGACTGACGTCAGATTCTGACGTAATAAGTCGGTCTCAGCGCTGAATTTGTTGTCTTATTATTGGATCACATGTATCAGACAGTTTAATTTGGCATCACATGTTTTTATGTACACATTTAAACAGTGTCACTGGTTAAAATAGCCATTTTACCATTTATGTATAAAAAACACTCAAAAAGCTATATTCTGAGAAAATGCAGCGTCTGAGGTATTTAAGAAATGGAATTTCAGGATCAGCATGAAATTCTGAGTTAGAAACACTCTTCAAACCTTTTGGGCCCAGACACGTAATTAAAAGTGGTTTATCTCACAGACTAATTCCCATTACAATTTACATCAAGGAACTGTCGGAATAACGACCTGTCGGAATATCGACTTGTCGGAATATAGACCTGTCGGAATATCGACCTGTCGGAATATAGACCTGTCGGAATAACGACCTGTCGGAACATCGACCTGTCGGAATAACGACCTGTCGGAATAACGACCTGTCGGAATATCGAGCTGTCGGAATATAGACCTGTCGTAATATAGACCTGTCGGAATATAGATCTGTCGGAATAACGAACTGACCCCAATATGAGGACTAACTGCGTGTGTTACGTCCAGTCAGTTTTCACCTATAGCTCATAGATTTTGCATTTTCTGGTGCATTCACCAAATGTGCAGTGCAGCAATTGCACAGTCATCATCAAAATATTGTATGCCCTACTACTTGTTTAGAAGCTTGTTCTCAATATTATGCTTCTTGGTAAGTCTATGCTGCTCTGCCCATGCTTATGCACTGACTAAGCGATTGTACAGTTTAGTCATCATGTTGTTCTCAGTTGTATTTGGCCCAAATAACCCAAATGTCGTGTAGACATTTTGTCCTATGACTTTTATATAATTATTAGCTATGTGGAAACCACAAAGATATAATTACAGAGACTTGTAGGTGTCCGAATATTCCCACTGGAGCTCTTTTATGAATTAGGCTCTGAAAATATTCCGAGCCAGCTATTGTATTTATGTCCTCTGAGGGTCAATGAGATCTCACGACTTTTTTCAAAGATAATCTTTAAAGTCTGATGTGCTTCTGATTGGCCGAGGTTGTGTTGCTGCTTTGTGAGGTGGTGCTGTGGGGAGGTTTTCAGAGGATACATAAGGATACATAAGAGTCTTGTAGCTTTTACTGTTGGAAACAACGTTTAATATTACCGGTCACTTAAACCATCACTGGACGTCTGGTAGGGGTGGATCCAGGATTTAAAAAAGGAGGGGGCGCAGGTGGCTCGGAGGCGATTTTTAGGCATATTTAGGCCAATTTGGGGGACTTTTTAAAGAATTTGGCGCAAAAACGGGTGGGTGTGCGCCCCCTGCGCCCCCTCTGAATCCGCGCCTGGAAGTCTGGTATTAATCTTGGCAGTTGGCACTAACAGCAGGGCAATGGGTTTCCCTCCACTCCACCTCACAGGATTTTCACTACCACTGACTGCCCGGGGTTTATTTCTTGCATAATTTTCATGCATCTCAATAGAACTGTCAACAATTTGTATTGTTTTTTTTTCCTTGTATTTTGTTTGAAAGTATTACATAAAGTTTATTATTAGGATGTGTCATTTCGGTATTTACAGTGTTTTTATCGTAAAATCAGTTGAATCTAATCGAGTAACTTTCACAAAACAGATCATAGTTATTAGAAAATAAATATAACAAGGGTTATTAGGGCTCTTAAGGCCCAGAATAGACCACAATACTTGCATGTTTGACAGCATGTAAGACATCTCTTAAAGGACGGGTTTTAAGGATTGTTTCTGAGTAGCATTCAGAAAGTTACATATGTTTTGTATTTTACTGTTATTTTTTGGATATCTCGAAAACCCCCTCGACCCCTCGACCCCCTCGCCCCTCGACCCACGACCCTCGACCCACGACCCTCGACCCTCGACTTTAATTTTTTTTGTATAGTCTATTTATAAAATTCGTGAAACAATATCAGGTCAATGTTGGATTCATGCTGGCCCAACGTCTGTAACGCTGGCCCACCGCTTGCGATGCCGGTGCAAATGCGTGTGACCGGATAAAGCTGGCAAGTGATATGCGGGTGATATGACTGGCAAATGTTTTTTTAAGCACCAAAAAACAAGAGGCATTCAATCCCATGCTTGGGTTAAAGTTAGGCAAGCGTCGTAAACAGTGACCAAACATTAAAATGTGTTTCTCCAGCTGTAGGCCTACGGATCGATAGCCACCCAGTAAACAAGAGCCATACCAACGTCGGGTGAATGCTGGACCAGCGTAGCAGATGGTCAGCCACCATCACTAGATAGCCAGGTTAGCATCACAGTAGGCCTATAGTTTCCTGAATGTTGTTATTATACAAAAGTTATAATTATATAAACAAACATTTTTTTTTAATCAAGTCGAGGGTCGTGGGTCGAGGGTCGAGGGTTGAGGGTCGTGGGTCGAGGGGCGAGGGGGTTGTGGGGGTCGAGGGGGATTTCGAGATTATTTTTTGTCTTTTACAACATCAAAAAGCCAGAAATTAATAATTAAATTGTAATAATATAATGTGATTCATTAATGTGCACATTTTCACACCTTAATGACGGCTTTAGGTATTCTGGATGAAATATTGTTAACGACTTTGCTGTTTTCGTATAATCGGCTCTATCGTACTTACACACATTTACAAAGTAGATCATATTTATGCGAAAAATCCAGATATCAAGTGTCATCGGGGCTCACATGATGTGGTTCATTAATCTGCACGTTTTGTTACTTTTATGAAGGCTCTTATAATTCTAGATTCAATTTTATTTCCAATTTCATGTTTTTACATATATTCGGCTTATTCGTATTGACCGTCTTTCACCAAATAGGTCATCATTATGAGTGAAAGCAAACTATCAAGTGTCATATGGGCTTAACTTGACCAGTAGGGACCCTGGAACAACATAGAAATGAGTGACAGCTTGTAACATTTCGCCCCCCCCCCCTGACTTGATTTCAATGCCCCTTTTAGGATTAATTCCTGGTCTATCACAGAGTCTATGATATTTGAAAAAGGCCAGTCTCTTCAAATCCTGTCAGAATTTTTGCAAATGCGCCTCAAAAAATTCTTTTAATTTAAATACTATTTAGACTATTTACCCTGATATAGATTATCATAACTCAAATATTTAATAGTATAATTAACAATCGAGAACATTATGTTGAGACATATTTAAATCAAGACAATTTGGTCTCGGACTCCTTCCCCCCTCTTCATGTGCATGATATAAACATTAGCTTGACATTCAGCCATGCTCCACCTTTAATATTACATTAAACATTAAACTTAAAATGGTATGATTAATAACCGAAACATGGTTTAATTCATCTACGGCTAATTTATACACAACTCAGCGATACTTGACGTTCAATGTTACATTAAAACAATAAACGCGCGATTTCCAATAGTATGATTAACCGAAACATGGTTTAATTCATCTACAGCTAAATTATACTGTTATCATGCTTATCTGTAATAACTTTGACTCTTATCCTGGTGATCACGACTGTTCTCTTTTCAACCCTTAAAGCGCTGAATTAATTTGTAAAAAAACCTCGCAACCAAAGGATTTTTTCAATTTGAAATCATCATAAATGTCTTAGTTAGATTTTTCTGATTCAATTAAATACCTATGTTATGGGTCTACGGCTATTATAAAATATTTTTAATCTTACAGTGCGAGGATTGACATTAGTCGTCAGAATCTGAGGTGACCCTCAGGCTGTACCCTGCCCTGGGGTGGCCCTCAGGCTGTACCCTGCCCTCGGGGTGAGCCCCAGACTGTACCCTGCCCTCGGGGTGAGCCTCAGGCTGTACCCTGCCCTCCGGGTGAGCCTCAGACTGCACCTTGCCCTCGGGGTGAGCCTCGGACTGTACCCTGCCCTCGGGGTGACCCTCGGGCTGTACCCTGCCTTCAGGGTGACCTTCAGGCTGTACCCTGCCCTCAGGGTGACCCTCAGGTTGTACCCTGCCCTCGGGGTGAGCCTCAGACTGTACCCTGCCCTCGGGGTGAGCCTCATGCTGTACCGTGCCCTGGGGTGAGCCTCAGACTGTACCCCGCCATCGGGGTGAGCCTCAGACTGTACCCTGCCCTCGGGGTGAGCCTCAGGCTGTACCCTGCCCTCGGGGTGAGCCTCAGCCTGTACCCCGCCATCGGGGTGAGCCTCCGACTGTACCCTGCCCTGGGGAGCCTCAGACTGTACCCTGCCCTCGGGGTGACCCTCAGGCAGTACCCTGCCCTGGGGTGAGCCTCAGACTGTACCCTGCCCTCGGGTGAGCCTCAGGCTGTACCCTGCCCTGGGGTGAGCCTCAGGCTGTACTCTGCCCTGGGGTGAGCCTCAGACTGTACCCCGCCCTCGGGGTGAGCCTCAGGCTGTACCCTGCCCTCGGGGTGAGCCTCAGGCTGTACCCTGCCCTGGGGTGACCCTCAGGCTGTACCCTGCCCTGGGGTGAGCCTCAGACTGTACCCTGCCCTCGGGGTGAGCCTCAGGCTGTACCCTGCCCTGGGGTGAGCCTCAGGCTGTACCCTGCCCTGGGGTGAGCCTCAGACTGTACCCCGCCCTCGGGGTGAGCCTCAGGCTGTACCCTGCCCTCGAGGTGACCCTCAGGCTGTAAACTAGCTAGCTGCCCTGGGGTGAGCCTCAGACTGTACCCCGCCCTCGGGGTGAGCATCAGGCTGTACCCTGCCCTCGGGGTGACCCTCAGACTGTACCCTGCCCTGGGGTGAGCCTCAGACTCTATATGCTCTAGTCAGTATGTGGTCTGAGAAATACCAAGAGAGTAGTGCTTAAAATGTCATTAGACTGCGAGCGGTTGAGATAAAAAATAAAGTGTTTTCAGCCAAGTTACTCTGTTTTTTTCTGACAACTATTCTTACTGCTACAACAGGTCAATACTTTACAACACGATGTGACTATTGAACCTTCGTAAGTAACCATGTTATTATAAAATATAACACTGGGTTATAATAATCGATCTCTTTAGTCATGTAAATATTACCGCTCACACGCCTGACGTGTTTTAATTGATTTACAAAATATGCCCGATTTAGTCTGCCATAACGCATCAACTTTTCATGGCTAGTTCTTAAACCCCACGAGCCACAACCCACAACCCGCCAAGTGACACAAAATAAAATTATGTATGGGATAAAATATACCCCTGTCATAGATGAACGATAGACTACCTTTATAAAACTAGACATGTTGTCATTATCAATCATTGTGATTTAGTTGACATATTATGCCCCTATGCCTGATTATCCGCATATCAGATAACTGACATTGAAAAGATATTTTAAGGTAGGCATAAACTATAGTCATAACTTTACAGCATCTAGACCTATATGGAAGCGTATATTTGTTATTCTAGGTACATTTAAGTATAAACTATACCACAACCTCCCTTACGGTAGAACACACTAGAATTCAATGCTGCTGGTTCATGAACAAATGTGTGTGTTACTTTTTGTTTCTACTGCACGTTTTATGCACAGTGCACGTGTTTCACATTGCACATGGACATGACCTCAGTGGAATCCACGGGGTTTTACACTTAAACAAGTGAGAGATACAGTCGTAACTCTTTCAAGCCTGAATTTAGCACTGCATCATCTTCATCCACAACAAGCCGCGAATTGTTGTCGCAATTCCCGACTTGTAGTGAATGAAGATGACTTGAAGTGGGTGACAAATGAAAAACGATATCGTTATCAATTAAATAGTTCCATGAAAATTTTCGCTCTAAACCCCTAGGCTATATGAAATTAAGTTATTCTTCAGAGGTTCAAGATAATGCTTTGATGCATCGTGAGGGTTTAATAGTTAAACAAGTGGGAGATACAGTCCTTTGCATTCGAGGGGACGACCTTCACAAGATGTAATGCATGAGAGGGAAGATATTATCATGCGATAATCTGTATCTGTTGTATCCTATTATGTTATTATTCATATGAGTATTACCACAATAGATCATGTAGATTTATGAAATGACAATGTTTTGTAGATATAATCTATATATCGTCGGTCACAGGCGGAACAATCCTAACTACCAAAATTGCAAAATTGCGTTTTTATGAAAAACACATCCAAAATAAGCCTTTTTAGCATTATGTAGAATGGCTAAGTCTTGTGTGTGGTATATCATACCTGACGCGGATGAGCGAAACAATCCTAACTACATTTTTCTATGATATAAACATGTCAAACCATCCTATCTTGATAGGATGATATTTTCCATCTTGCTATAATTGTGTCTCGATAAAGATGCAACACAATCCTAAGAAGCAGTTAGGCTATTATAGCCTGATTCCTGATGTCAGGTTTTTTCAAAACAAATATGTGCCTGACGATTTTTGTCAATCACAGGCGAAACAATCCTAACTCCAAAATGATAGTTTTGAGTAAACTGCTAAGTTTTCAGCAATGGTGATAAATCGATACTTCAACATAAAATAAAATTGCCACAGAACATTGCAAGTTTTAGTATTTTTTTCTAGCGTGCTAGGTTGAAATTTTAATATTTGGTGGACTTTGGCGGTCTGTAGTTTCGAATGATCAATTTTGTCGAAAATGGCTCATTGAGTGAAATATGCCCTTCTTTGCCACAGGATACGAATACGGATAAAAGCAAAAGTGAATAGTAATGAAGTTACAGTACAATACTCCAATTTGGTAATACGTTTCCATGGTTTCTTGAGAACATAAGAAAATTAGAAAAAGTTGTTCGGAAACGAGCACGACAAAAGCCCTAAAAAAAAAAAAAAAAAAAAAAAATTACCGCCGGACATTTTGGAATTTTTAGTGTGAATTTTTTTTCATGGGTTATCCTTGTGTGAGACATTACATTTAGTTTTATATTCATGGTAAAGTTATTTTGCATTTCTTGAGTTAAGTAAATATTACAAAATTCAAAATGGCCGCTAAACTGCCATTTTGAAATTGTTTGATCCCAAAAGTTAATCTGGTGATTGGCTGACATAGCTGACCACATATGTCAAATTAAAAGAAGATCTGATGCCAACTTTTTCCTGAAATACGCTAACGAACATTTCTTTGTTAGTGGCCATAGTAATTAAAGGGTTGATGATATGGGGATCAATATGTCACCAAAACAATTCCCCAGTGGTATGTGATGGCTATGTGAAGTATGAGGAAGCAGAAGTTGAGAGATTAGTAGCTATCTTGAAAACAAATAACTGCGGCGGCGGCGCGCGGCGGCAGCGGACCGTGTGGAATACAGTAAGCAGCCAGCCTCGGCGAGGGCTGGGCGGGGGTCCTAGGGTAGTGGTTAGCACCGCTACCTTTCACGCCAGAGTTCGGGGTTCTGTTCCCGTTCTCGGCGGTTTGAAAGAAACAAAAATGTTTCTTCCCCATCCACGTGTGAAAGTCAGTATTGTGGGAAGCCTCCGTGACCGAGAGGTAGCGTGCTCGGCCTCAGACCGCCAGGGATCGAATTTCGAATCCTGTGTCTGGAGGACAGTGTCATCTCAATCATTTCACCATCCTCAGGAGGTTCTCCTGGCTCAGTTTAGCCTATATGTGCACAAAGGTGGCCTAAAGCCCGATTAATTTCATTTTTCATTTCGGCGAGGGCTGCTTAACAAGTCATGTCGAATTTACAAGCAGTGTCTGTGTAAAAAAAAGGCAGTCTTATTTGGGAAAATAAACGGCAGCCGCCATTCAGATATTATAAACACCATAACCTGATAAAGTTATCAGGTCACAATTAATGTCGATTAATAATATTACCAATAGCGTGTTATACATGGCGTTTGTCTCGAGCGTGCTACAGTCATAATAATACAATACCGCCTTTACGAAAGCTTTTTGCGAAATAAACAGTCAGTCTAGTTATATAAATAATAATGTAGAAAAAGGGCTATGTTACCAGGTTACAGTCATTTGTAGCCCAACATATAATGATTTTTGTTAGATATGCAAAAAATCAGATTGGCATCATAATTTGTTGCTTCAGGATCAAGGGGACGAGGTCAAGGTTAAATACTTCTTCTTCTTCTTCTTCTTCTTATACTGGTCACAACTCCCAGCGGGAAGACTAATGGACCAGGGTTTGTGTGGTGAGCAGCGATAAATTAAATGAAAAAAATATATATACAGGTGTCTAGGCCTGGTTTGTAGGCCTAGTCTATATAAAGTGTCTCTGTGACCATTTATTAATAAATGACTATGGCCTAGAGCAACAAAGTTAAAAGGGTGCTGGGTAAAACTGAACGAACCAATTGATTTCCAGTCCTGTAAACAAAAAAGGAAGAAAGGAACTGGATTAAAATGGTGTAGCATTTACAAGGTTAGTGATGGTAGACATGCTGAGTGACTGCAGCCTTAAATATATTGAGGGATGATGATGCAACTATATGGTCAGGCAGAGTGTTCCATTGACATACTGCTGCTGGGAAAAACCTGTGCCTGTAAGAATTTGTGCTACATAGGAAAGGCAAGAAAGCATGTTGGTGAGTCCTAGTATTTGTTTGGTGACTGGTAATATAGAGGCACGGTGGTATGGCAACTAGCTGGTTTACAATTTTGTATAAAAGGACAAGGCGAAGGCAACTCCTGCGCTGGGATAGCAAAGGCCACTGGAGATGATCCAGCATATGAGTAACACTACTGGTGTTGTGGTAGCGCCTCATAACATATCTCGCAGCTCTCCTCTGGACCATCTCCAGGATGTCAGGATGTCAACTGAGTTTGCGGATTATCTCCTGGCAGCACTGGAAGATGAACGCATCGCCAGACGTCTCAGTGAAATTATTATAGCCTCTCTCCATCAGAAGCTTGATCGACAGGCGGAAGAGATAGCTGAGTTGAAGCAAAAAGGTGGCAGCAATGGAGGAGCGACAGGCGGTGCAGGATTATATAATCGATGATCAGGAACAGTACAGTCGCCGAGAGTGTGTGAGAATCTGGTTCACAACTGCAGAAAACAAAGAAAAAGACACAGACAAGCTGGTTCTGGGAATCGCAGAAAAAATGTCGGTGAACCTAGATGTAGAGGAAGTGAGCCGTTCACATCGAGTTGGACGACCCGGGTGAAACAAACCACGAGCCATCATCTGTAGATTTGTAAACTGGAGGGTCAAACAGCGATTCATGAAAGGACGCCGCGAGCTCGGAGACACTGATATCTATGTATCTGATGACCTGACACGCCGCCGCTCTAACCTTTACTTTTTAGCGAGACAGAAGAAAAAGCGATGCGAAGCGATGTGCACAGACATGGACCTTTGATGGTAAGATTTTCGTGCGGGTGACAGACGATAGTCCAGCGGTTGTCATCACCGACCCCGACCTGGAGAGAGTCTGCAAGGCGTAGATATATAAAGACTGGTCAGTAGACAACACCACCCGCATCCCGTCCAGTTGCATTTGTGATTATTGTAATTTCTTAATTATTTTGATGCTTCGAGACTGACTACCATAGCTCGTATTAACCACTGTAAACACTCGTCAGCCTACATGTTTCACTATGTTAATACTCTGCGCCATTTTCTGCATTACTTTCACTGTTTAATTAACTGCATGTCATTATCTTCATTAGCTCACACTGATTATATTACTTATATATTTAAATGCCAAGTTCTTACTCCCGTATGGCTAATATCCACGATACTTTTAAATTTTATTACGATTTATTTCATATTCATATTGTGCAGTTTAATCTACCGCCCACGCAACCAGGTGACCTCGCAGAATGTCATTTGGACTGCCCGTGTGATTGTGGGCGGGGGCCCTAGGGTAGTGGTTAGCACCGCTGCCTTTCACGCCAGAGTTCGGGGTTCGGCTCCCGGTCTCGGCGGTTTCAAAGAAACAAAAATGTTTCTTCCCCATCCACGTGTGAGACTCAGTATTGCGGGAGCCTCCGTAACCGAGAAGTAGCGTGCTCGGCCTCAGACCGCCAGAGCTCGAATTTCAAATCCCCTGTCTGGAGGACAGTGTCATCTCATTCTTCTCACCAGCCTCAGGAGGTTCTCCTGGCCCGGTTTAGCCTATATGTGCACAAAGGTGGCCTAAAGCCCGATTTATTTCTTTTCATTTCAACGTACCGGTGATTGGATGCTCACTCTTGACTCAATTGATGATCTCTGTGGATATTTATTTGCATTAGACCGCTCAATGTAGGCACTTTTCACAACAGTTTTTTTATGAGATATGGCTTGCTTGCCTGAATTACAACCAAATGTACATGCTGCTTTTATGAAGGGCCTTCTTGTGGTACAGAGAAGCAAAACAAAGTTTTCGCTGATTTGGGCTAGACCAAAGCCAAAAACAAAATGTTAAATATATCAAGGCAGATGGTGGAAATCGAGGACTGTATGCATATCAAGAAGAAAAAGAGCTCATGGAGATATCAAGACCAGAAGTCTTGCGAGCGCTACGAGAGGAAATATAATATAATGCAGATGATGACAAAGTGAGAGAACACTCAGAAGCTGCACAATGCAACAAAGGTTCCTTGGAGATATAAATACACTAATAAAACTGTGAAAGATCGTACAGTTACACAACTCGTTTCATGGAAAATGATCTCAAGCTTATAACATTGACAACTGGAGAAATCATGGACCCAGCAATTGCCACAAGTCTCAGGTATGCCACAGAAAAAGGACGAGTATTGTATTATACATTTTTCAATGGCAAGATAGATACCTGTCAAAAGGCACTTACATATATACTGTACAGATAATTAACCACCACATTTTCCAAAACCATACACACGTTGATCTGAATAAAAAACGAGGTCAGGCTATCTCAGCTAAAAATTCCACAGCAATGGTCAGTCGTTTTATGACAATCTTAAAGACCGACCTGAATCAGACGTAAATGATTTTTCAAGCATGAGAGTGTGAGAGATTCACCAAACCTCTCAAACAATGAAAAGTTCCACGGTGGTAATAAAACTGCTGTATTGGAATATCTCCCAAACATTCCCAAACCCTGTAAAAAATCCTCGAGAGAAGGAGCTACAGTTGCCCTATTTGACATGGCTACAGTAGGGCATATGGTGAAACATACTTGATCTTCAAGGATTACCTTTTAAACATCTCTTCCCATTCATGGAATGCCAACTTACCCCAACATGTGAACGCGTAGATGCAGTATGTGATGTTTATATAGGTAAGATAAGTCTCAAAACGCGATGCAGAGCAAGACGTGGTGGAGCAGCCAGTCAACGAACATATGTGGACTCGGACATACCAATTCCTATGGGAGCTGCTTGGCACACATTTTTGTTGGATAGTGTACCCAAACTGCAACTCTTTGAATATATTATCTATTAAGCACACAAGTAGATATTGTGATTTCAAACAAGGAATGTGATGTTTCTTCGATATCTCCCTGCTCCCAAGAAGAAGGAGATACCAGTTATAGCTGCAGTATACAGTTATAAGAATGCTACTGATAATGGACACAGTATTGCTTACATTCGGACCGTGGACACAGATGTGGTTGTATCTTGCTTGCCATTTTTTCTCCAAAGACATCTCTTCAAGAGCTTTGGATAGGATTTGGACCTGGAAGCATTATAAATGTTCATAATATATGTAAAGGTCTTAGAGCACAAATATGTGAAGCACTGCCTTTCTTGTACGTCTTCACTGGCTCTGATATTACGTCGTTTATACGTAATGTTGGGAAGAAGACCGCATTCAAGGTTTGTGAGTTACATCCTGAGTTAACAGACACCTTCAACAAACTCTAGAACAAACCATCTGAGTTGACTCTGTAACCACTGCTAATGGCAGCACTAGAGGGAATGACTGCTCAAATATATAATGTCCATATAAAATGTCCATTCGAAGATGTTAATGAGGTACGTAAGCTCTTGTTTATAACCAGTCTAAAACTTTTAGAATCCATTCCTTCAACAATACATGCATTGTACCAACGTGTCAAGCGTTCTGTGCTTGCTGCACATCATTGGATTCAGACACTTCAGAAAAGGCCAAACATTCTTCCACCTAAGAACTGGGGCTGGTTGTGGAATAAAAGGTTGAAGATCTGGATGCCCCATTGGAGTGATCTTACAGAAGTTAGTGAGAAATGTGCATACCTAATAATAGTTGTCAATGTAAAGTATACTGTAAAGGAAATTGCAAGCGGTACAAAGGTAGATTCAAATGTACATCACTGTTACTGCAATGGTATGTGCAATAATAATGAGGACATTTGATAAACTCATTTCAATGTTTATATAGGTAATAGATGACTTAGCATCCACTGGTAATGCAATTTTATTTGCAATGTTCGATTATTATTTTTATAATATAAAGCTGAAATTTACTTTAAATATTTTCATGTTTCAGATTTGTATTGTCTTCTTGATACTGTACTTATTTTGAAAGAATAAATTAATGTTGTAACAGCGTTTGTCTATTTTTGACACATTTAACGCTAACTTTATTGCCAGAAAAATGTGACGTCAGTAATTTATATTTTAAACATGTTGATTAATAATTGAAACTTATTTCTAAGCAAATATTCAAGTTCCTTGACCCTGAAAACATAGGTATAGACCTAAAACTCATTATGCTACGTTGAATACTTTGTGTTTGATGTGAATATTAAGAATTTCGGGTAATGGCGGATTCGACGCGTCAAATGACCCGACAAAATTTGCATCCGCTAAAAAAGTCAAAGAGCATATCCTTAGCTTTATTTTAAACCCACCCACAAAAAGCTGTCACCAAGTGAAAGATTGGTCCAGGCTCCTCCCCCGCTATAAGCCGATTGACGGCAGACTGTTTCAGTTTGGTATAGGTACGCTTGTTGAACACTGCGGTTTTAATTTAGTATATATGGATAACGTAACGTTTTGGGTACAGTGTTAAGTAATTGTAAGTGGTAGGAAGAGAGTTATTTAGGCTTGAGCAGAGGACTCGCCAGTATTTCAGGTAGAAATACAGGGATTTATGTAGTGGGGACCTATTGATTTAAAGGTCGGACCCCTTATATGTTTATTTTGGAGTAAGTTGTGAGTAATTGCAAGTGATAAAAAAAGAGTTATTTAGATTTAGGCCTCGCCAGTATTTCAGGTAGAAATACAATGTATATGTTTTTGTTAGAGTTTGTAATTTGTGAGTAATAATAAGTGTATGCAAAAGAGTTAAAGCTGTATTTCAGGTAGAATTACAGGGATTTAGACTAGTTACCCTGTTGAACTGGATAATATATATGGCCACGTGAGATGTAAGATACCAATTATGGAATAGTCCTTTGGGAAGCAGCACTATGTGGTGCTTGACAGCAGGACTTGTCTAAGTTGCGAGTGAGGTATAGGGTATCGAAGAAATCTTTGCCAGGGTGGATCGGTTCCCTCATATTGGCCATATGCATATTAGACCATATCCGACAGTTCCGTAGTTTTAGATTAAAGTAAATGTACTATTAAGGTTTTAAGTTAGGGATTCATTTCTGAGTGTATTTGTCCATGATGTGTTTGATCCTGATGATCACTGGATAGACATGACTATCCAACCCACCCCTGCTGCCCGTTCCATTGCCACTGATGAGGCCCCCTGTAGTAGTGGGTTAAGCATACCCCGGGCCCTAGTATGCCATATTATTTGCAATCTGATGTTGCTGGGTATATACAGATAGATATACTATACAGTATAATACATGATGTAATGTTGTTTTGAGATTTGTTTTCTTGAGATGTGATTAATACAACTTGTAAAATAGTGTTCCATGTCTATACTCTTCATTCATTACCGCTACAGTTTATTGTTTTATGTTACGTAAGTGAAGTAGGAGTTTGAAAGTATCAGGTTCTACCCTGAATACTTAGGTGGATTTTTAGCCATATTTGAAAGTGGTCGGAAGGCCATATTAGTAAGATAGACCATACTAAATTTTGTTTTTGAGGATATATATTTGAGTATTTCTGGTCTACTGATTTACGATCTTTACCGATCCGTACCGATCTTTTCCGATCTTTTCCGGTATTTCCCGAGTTTCATCGATCTCTTTAAATATGTGAAAAGAACTAATGTTTGTAGCTGTGGTTTCTGTCTGACTCTGTGGACGCAGTTATATCGTTCGGCTGCCCTACCGTCGTGACAAACGCTATAGAGTTGACATTGGTTGACAGACAACCCCAATAACCAAATAACCGCCACAGTATGACATTATTCATGACTGTGTTGTTTTTTATTCTCAGAATAATGGAACCTGCACCAATATTTATTACCAACATACGTGAAATAACTGCTCAGAACCTACTTGTTTGATCGCATGTATACAATAAATGGGCTATGGTATGCTTTTCACTACAGATAAAACTAGAATACTAGAGTGATCAGCTCCCATTTTTAAACCACTGGGAACGATATTCCCAAAGACAAAAGTAGGAGGCGGAGCTAATTCGTGACATCAAAAGGTGGAGACATGCTTGGCTGGTTATAATACATGTACATGTACATGTAGCTGATGATGTATTGTATGATTTTATAAAACTGACCAAAGTCAACACGGAACGCCGGTCCAACGCTGCCTAAATGCAGGGGCAGCACTAGAATTGATGGCCACCACCGCGACCGCTCCTGGCCAGCGTCTAGCATTCACTCGCCCCTTGTTCACCCTGTCGATGCGGGCATATTGCAATTAATAGAAATCTAGTTCAGCTCATGTACAAATACAAGAAACATGAAACATATACCCGATGCAGTTTCAATGTTAATTCAGATTCAATAATGGGCGGTTTTTGTGTGTGAAGTCATGAGGTGGGAAATCCGCCCAGCCCAAGAAATGTGCACATTTTCAGTTTTTATTTTTTTAAATAACTGATAATTAGTGGACTAAAATAATCCGGTAATATATAGTTTAATTATATTGATGAACTGAAATCACTTCACAGGGCCCTTAAACTAACGCTTTATAGATCTTACTGATGGATGTCATGATTTTATTTTCAACATGTTTAAATGCTGGTTTGTTTGATCAAAATCATATCCCTTATAAATTTGTATTTGACAAGCTGCAATATTTTTGTATAATATTTTGGTGTATTGTGATTTAAAGTGTTATATAGTAATTAGTATTTTATATTATTTATAATAAAGTGGCTTCCATGCCAGCGACTCTTGAAGTTTCAATGAGTCATACTGACATGATATTAAATTTATTTTATTTCACAGTGTTAATTGTCGCATAAACATTTGTCTTCTTCTTCTTCATTGTTTACCCGAAGGCAAAATTAAAATCAGTGTGCCACTGTTGTTTCATGTGAAATTCAACTTTTACATAAATATACAAAAGTAATGCACGGTCGTGTACTTACATCAAAAGGCCCACATCTTACTTTTCTTTGACAGGGAGTTCATTAATCTAAACAAACAGATCGCAAATCAATTATACATATTTCAATCGCAGATAAGCTGATATCAACTCATATATAACATTGTATAACGCTCAACAATGGAAATATCAGCTATTCTGGGGAGGGTGGAATTGCCAGGCCGTCATAGCCATTCACTTTGTGTCTGGTAAGTACTATATGTTTATTTTTAAAGCTGCCATATTCAGTGTGGTTATTGACAAATAACTTTAAATAATATCACCAGGTTACGTACATTTTAATCATTTTAACATGTATTCCGTTAATGTAACAACTTCTCAGAAAGATAATACGTATCTATCTTACTCATTTAGAAACAGTATACCATTGATAAATACCTCGTAACCTCACCCATTTATTATAATAACTTTTAATATACATGACTCGTCATCTCGGAGCTAAAGGATCCTATCTGACACTCGTTAGAGTGGCAGATAGGATCTCTGAGCTAAAGGATCCTATCTGACACTCGTTAGAGTGGCAGATAGGATCCTTTAGCTCCGAGGCGACGATGTAGTTAATAGGATAAGCGACCCTGCCAGTACCACGGTCCAGTAGCATTTAAATGAACTCTGTAATCTGTAGATATTTAGAGCAAATTACAAGTTCACCCACGTACCAGTATAATATAACAAAAACAGCTGACCAGTACATTTATCTCCAAACTGGATACGTTATGATACATTACATTACTGGATACTTTAAATGCAATATGAATCAATCTGTTTTAACAAAATAACTGACCAGATTAATGTGACTAGAATCAATATAACTTTGCAAATTTTAGCACACTTGAACCATTCTACCGATTTAATGCAGAAAATTATTCTGAACAAATTCCTACTATTCGTTCAACATGAAGAATTACTCCAGTACACTAGCTGACCTAGCGATAGCATGTTTGAAATTAAATTAATATAATATAGTTTTAACAGCGTGAACAGTCACACATATCTTATAAAATAATACAGCAACAGTCATTATCGTGGGGACGAACTCGTTAGCCACACAGGCAAATACAAACTGAAAATGTCTTTCTAGAAGACGTGGCAAAATGAGCCTGGTGGGAGAAATGCAAATTATTGCACGCGGAGGAAAAATTGGACAACTAAAATGATTGAATAAATGAATGAAATATTGTATAGCGCTAAAGCTGTTCAGAACGCTTCACATTAGAAATAAAGAGCAAAAAATTCAATTATTGCATGAGGTCACCAAACGCTTGTCGAAACAGGTGCGTTTTTAACGACCTTCTAAAAGATGTCAGGGCTTTTTGCAGACGGATATGGCTCCCAAACAGTTCCAGAGTGCTGGAGCCGCAGTTTCGAAACTGCTGGCACCGAAGTTTTTAAGTCTGTACTTTTGCACTACCAACTAAAATTAATATTCATGTTACTTCACACAATAATGATAAACCGTGACGATATGGTCTTTGACTGTTATGTGACTAACAATAGGCTATAACATTCGGAACGGACAGATAAATGAATAAAACTGATCCTGTTCCACGTATATTAGAATAACCAACAAATGTACAATAGTTTTATATGCTCATATCCCCCCCCCCTTTATGAACCACAATTTTAAAATTTCACTCCAAAAATGAGCTGCGTACGACAGCTCCAAAATAGATGTAATTTTGATTCACATTCAACTCCACAGACTATACAGGCATCAGTCTCTGAGAGCTCAAATCGCGTCAACCAATAATTCGTAATAAATATATCATATAATAATTTGTATTCATTTTTTAATTTGTATTCATTAATTTGGTAGCCCTTAAAACAGTAATGTGGCGTGAAAACACTTCCTTTGTTTTTATAGACAAACAATTAAAAAATATCGGTGCTACTTCTCTAAGATTATACATACACGAAACCAAACATTGATATAAAAATTGTTGTTGTTGAATATCAAAACATTATTATTCGGATTACTGAGGCGCCTTAGACATATCGTTCCAACTGCATGTTTAACTAAATATCATATGGCCACAATCTCACACTGATTATTGTTTGACCGTTGGGGGATTTACGTCTAATAAAAACCTCAATAAATCTAAAGTTTTAAAATCGTGCTGCATTGACTATTACAGATAATTTTAACTAGGACATTAGAGGTGTGAATATTGTGAAAGATTTAGTGTGGTTACATATACAACAACACAGAGATTACTTTGTTGGTCTGCTTGTTTTTAAATCAGTTAACAACTAACTGCCTAATTATGTTACTGATAAGTTCACCATGACCACTTCAGACAATAAACTATTTTTGCCTAAAGCCAACAAAGCTATTTATACATCTTCACTTGAGCACAGAGGTCCTTTAGTCTGGACTCAACTCCCAAGCTTAATCCGTAAATAAGATTATATGTATGTGTTTAAAAATAATTTATCACATTACCTACAAACACAAATGACGCCGTAAGCGATCGACCTATGAACGTTATTCTGTGAATGTTGCATTATGCAGCGTTGTCTGCTTGGCCGGAATTCAGTCTGGAGATATTCTCTGATACTGTTCGGAGCGGACTGAAATTACTCTACAGGATCACGCTTTTCATGATTTGAAATAGGCTATTACCGCATAGTATGGATGGCTGTTCCCCCCTCCAAATTGTTTAATGTTCTTCCTCTTTTATTTTTAGGTTTAGTGATTTTTCAGACGCTTTTGTTTTCAGACGAGGTGGGTCCTTATGCTGGATCTCAAAAATCTTTATTCAACTAATTTTCTCCTTAAGGTTGGGATTGTTTTTCTTTCAGTCTAACATTGCATATGTGGTACTATTCTGTAGTCATGATTGAAATAGAGTGATTCAAATAGGTTAATTGGAATATTTTACGCACCTATCAATGTATGTATTACATTTTATGTGCGCTTATATTGCTTCGACAAATAATACTTTCATACTTTTATGGTAATATAAATTAACCTGTGTTTTATATCCTTTTATGCTGATATGGTGGCGTCTTACAATTATTGTGCAGTTCAAAGTAAAGTACTTTTCCTCGTATAGCCTTTTTTCATAACTTTTATTTTGTTTATAAAAAGATTGTGTTTACATATGTATTATTGTCCTGTGTAAATGTCAAGATGTTCTAATGTTACTTAAGTATCTACGCTTTTACAGAGTGATTTTTTTACACTTACAATAATGTGTTTTTTTTATCTCTGGTTGTCGGTGCTTGAAACTGGTACTTACACTAATATAATGGAAATGCCATGATAGTAGTTTAACGATAATAGTGTAACTATTGGATTGACGCTAGGATTGTATACTATATGTAAAGGATCTGAAGTTTTTAGATGGCAAATTATATGGATATCACATTCTTAATGGAGTGACGAATAAAAGGAATATTTAAATTGAAACTACGCGAGTAAGAAAGGTGAAAGATGCTCCAACTATAGCTCTATATCAAAATATAACAGAAAATGGAGCTATGGTCCGGGAAACTCCAGACAAAAACGAAATAAATAAAACAAAATATTTTTACAATGAATTAATAAATACATTTTCTACTTCGATGAATATAAAAAAATTGATAAACCACATGTCTGGTAATTTGATTTTAGAAGAAAGTAAAAGAAACATTTTTTCTTAAAATAAAAATGTTTGATAACAAATTCAACTATAAAATGTTCAATAGAATTTTAGCATGCGGAGAGTTAGTTTCAAAGTGGGACAATTCTGTGAGGTCTAACTTTTTCCAATGTGATGAATTTGACAGCATTATCTATTTATTATAATATAATTGTGTGCGATACAGGGTGAGTAAATATTCATATTCTGAATGTAAGCAGGAAAAACAATTTGGCATATAGTAAACCGCTCTCTTTCAGAAAATATTATTAAGCTCGAGGACATTGTTTTTGGTAAAAAATAACAAGTGAACTTAACTATGCTGTATCATTGGTTTCTTTCTGTCTATACATTGTAACAAGCATTGGATTCCAAATCTTATGAATATAAAAGAGATAACTTATTTTTCAATATTGTCTCTAGTTAAAAATTATTTTTATTTCCGCAGTCAAATTCTCCGTCGTACAGGAAGATACTCACATTGTAATACACTTGAGCAGATTTTATATGTACATTATGATTTAAAGTTTTAAAGGAGTAAGCGAATCATCAATTGTTTTAAATATATGCGAAATTTGTTATAGGATTGATGATGATTTAGATTTTATAAAGAGATAATGTAATTTTAATGTATGAATGTATGACTTTGTATATGGTAAATAAAAAAAACGCTGCAATATGTTTGTGAAAACCATGGAGGCCAAAGAGGTTGTATTGGGGAAGATATTTTTACTCTTATAGTGCGGGGATCGGCTTTAGGCGTCAGATTCTGACGACTAAAGCCGATCCCCGCACTATAAGAGTAAAAATATTTCTGATGGCAAGGTAACAAGGTAACAAGGTAAATTATTCAGGATTCCGTAGGACATGAGAAGCCAGGTGTGCGATACAGGGTGAGTAAATATAACATACCTGTGGCGAGGGCATGTCAATCGTTATTAATTTAAACCGTCCATTACATTATTTATAATAAAAATAAGTTGTGCTAGGTGATACAGTAACTCCCGGTTTTCACTTGAGATTAATTCATGCATTTTAAATGTTGAAGGTCTATTATAAAAGTAGCAGCTTAATAATTTTTTTCTAAGTGCCCACATTCAAAAAGATAATGATATTCATCACCGATGGATCTGTTGTGACATAAGGTGCAGGTACGTCTATCACGTGAAATACCACAGAAACTACCGAGTACAATGAGAAGTTTGGAATTCCTGCATCTGGAACGGGTTATAGATTTCCTTATATTCGGTGCAGGTAATAAAAGGTATTTTTCTAGAAGGGAATTAGTTTTGAAAATCCTATAGCTTGTACATTTGCCACTATTGAATAATTCACCCGATCACTTCTGTATAAATTGATCTTCTAATCGTCTTTTAATTACCTCCTTGAAACATTCAAAACTATTGGGGATGTGCTGAGCATTCCAGACACCTGGAAAGCCACAATCTATTAGACTATTCTTGATATACAATATCTATTTTGAGTCGTAAATATTCAGCTCACACATACAGTAAGACAATTTATAAATTAATGATGAAAGTTTACATTTTTGGTAAGTAATCAAACGGCCCCAAAAACATATTGACATGTACCTTGAGGGGGAGAGCACCCAATTCTCCATATACCATGTTATTTACAGATAAAATATATTTACAAAAACGTAGCTGTAGTTTCTCCAAAATGACACAATCTGCAGGTGCCCATACTTCACAACCATATAACACCGTTGGAAGAACAATAGCATTAAACAGATGTAATTGCAAGTCTATAGGGAGATTAGGTTGTCTACTTCTTTTTCAAAATACAGAACATTGCTCTATTACCTATCAAAAAGCTCCTGATAAGCTTTAGAAAATGTCCATTATAATTAAATTTTGCACCCAGAAATAAATAATCAGAACATATTTCAAGCAGCTTATCTCCTAGATAAAAATGAGGGTGCTTTCTTATTTTACATCTGGAAAAAATTACCACTTTGGTCTTTGAAACGTTAATTTTTAAATTACAAATTTTAAATTACACTACAAATTCATGCTATTCAGAGCTGTTTGTAATTCTTCGGGTGATTCAGCGAGTGAAAGTGTGTCATCTGCATATAAAAAGTACATATATCTTCAGATAGCTAACAAGGTTATCATCCATTATATCAGTGGCTATATCATGGATATTTGATAGACCATTATATATGACTTTAGGTCTGAAAGAAAAATGTTACATAAAAGAGATGAAAGGTTATCCCCTTGCCTAACTCCCATCTCACATGGAAAAAAATCATTGCATTGCCCTCCATAACTTACACACGACTTAACTTTTTCATAGATTTCAAGATTACAAAGTTTCATCCACAGCTGTGGTCTCTGAATTGAGTCAAAAGCCTTTTTATAATCAATAAAACATGCATATAAACGTTTCTTACGAGACCCGTAACCCCATAACATTGATTGAAACCTTTTGGTCTCCATAATTTATACAAAATTAATTGAGCGCTGTAAGGGTTAAAGTGCCAATCGCGTCTATGACCGTTTTCAGCCTCTTCAATTGCCCTTCAAACAAGACAATTTGAAGGAGTAATAAAAATAAAAACTGGGAAATCTGTCGGCTTAAATTATTAGTCCGGGAGCTCAGGGGTCAAAAATGTCCCGAACGGGGCCAAAAGGTTTGAAGGTTGTATCTAACTGGAAATTTTGCGCTGAATTCGAAAATCAACGTCTTACATGCCGTACCTGGGAAGTTTTTTAAATAAGACGGCATTGTTGCCATGGTAACAAATTCACAAAACATTTAAAATGTCGTCAACTGGAGGCAGGTATACTTTTGGTTGATGTGTAATTAAGATAATAAAGCCATAATTTTTGTAAACGCCATCCATTATACATATATAGGATTAATTTTAGTCAGCAAAAGCATAATAATATTGTTTTTCTTCTGTTGCCATAGAAACAAATACATTATTATGACCTTTATAATTTCAAAGGTGGTATGTATTCCACATATATATTATTGATTATAAGAACATCATTTTTTTAAGTTCTTTCTGATAACAAACACACCGAAAATGCATAAATTATCAAATATATATTACATCGACAAATTTGCAACGTCATAATTGATAACGCTGGTCAGCAGCGTCACATTATGACTTCTTTTCTGTGGCGTACAAAAATGCCGCCATTATTGGAAAACAGACTTTCTTTTATATCTTTTTTATAAATGGTCGTATCGTATTGACTAATATGTCTAATAGTATGTTTTCATGGTCAAGGATTCTGATAATACAACTCTCGGGGGCGAATATTCTTCAGAAAACAAGATTCTGACAATCCCGGCGCATTTGCCTATATGGACTCAGTGCTGCAGACAACCTTTGAGTCTCATTGAGTATTCACCCTTCATTTTGGAAACGATGTGTAAAGCGACTATACTTCGAGTACACTAGAGTATATCAGAATATTTCACTCTTCAAAATAATGATATGGGTTGAAAGTGTGAACTGCCAACAAAAACAATTAACTTCTTATCTAAAACAAGTATGATTTTTATAAATCTAAATATCTGTAAATATTTACATGTAAATATACACAACAAAATAAACGTGTGTGCGTAAATTCAAACAATATGATCGTAATTGTACTCCCAAAATAATTCAGTATTGCATTTTTCGAAAAAAAGATGCGTAATTTATGCACCTTATAGGGCCAGCTTGACTTATTATTACTTGTTATAAATAATAAATCTCCCTTTTGTGATGCAAGATGTCAAATTTACTGACTAAACAAAATATCTAGCATATATTTTCATTCTCGATATAGTAGCACACAATTAACAGTAGCGCAGTGCTTACGTAATCATTATCCGCAACATTTTTTTTATTATTATAGAAATAGAATACCACACTTGGGTTGAGTCACTGCTGACTTTATCCATTGTTTTGATCAAGGTTTCTTGCAGGCTCAAGAGGTTTGGGAGGAATTGTTGAAGTTAGCGGAGAAGAAAACACGAGGACTGTTAAATGCATTCACTTTTTTTTGGGGGGGGGGGGGTGACCAAATTTTGAGGTACAGTGCATATATATAGTTATAGGTAAAACTAAACATGAAATAACTAATAAGGCAAGCAATGCGGGATATCATATTGGAGGATACATGTATTCAATTAGAAACATCATCCAAGTGATGGGTATACATAGATTTACAAATAAAAGTGTAGTCCAGGACCAGGGACCCCCCAAAAATGTTGCGTTAAATCAGCACAATATATCTAAGATCTGACTTGAGAGAATGGTAGAATAGATATGCCGGAGCAGCTGCAGGTAGTATGTATAATGAAATGGTAGTATCAGTTTTTTATTTATTTTGACCGCTTTTGTGGGTGTACCCCCAAACCTGTCTGGAACTAGATGTTATTAGAATTAAGTAAAAATCTGTCATTGCTGTTCTATTTAACCAACCGACACATGCGATGTATACAGAAGTGAATTTAGGACATGAAGATTATTTTATAATCCGTTATAACTGTCTATAATCCGCTATAGCAGAATAGTATTTTGTTATAATGGTCTACTATTTTGCTATAGCGGTCTACTAATCCGTTGTAGCGGTATAGTATTTTGTTATAGCGGGCTACAATTTCGTTATAACAGTCTACTAAACCATTATAACGGTTTACTGTTCCACTGTATAACGGTCTAGTATTTCGTTATAACGGTCTACTAATCCGTTATAAGGGTCTGCTGTTCCGTTATAACGGTCTAGTATTCCGTTATAACGGTGTTCCAATCAGTTATCTCGGTATAGTATATCGCTACGACTGTTTGCTATTCCGTTATAACGGTCTAGCATTCCGCTATAACAGCCTACTATTTCGTTATAACAGTCTACTAAACCATTATAACGGTTTACTGTTCCACTGTATAACGGTCTAGTATTTCGTTATAACGGTCTACTAATCCGTTATAAGGGTCTGCTGTTCCGTTATAACGGTCTAGTATTCCGTTATAACGGTGTTCCAATCAGTTATCTCGGTATAGTATATCGCTACGACTGTTTGCTATTCCGTTATAACGGTCTAGCATTCCGCTATAACAGCCTACTATTTCGTTATAACGGTTAACCAATCCGTTATTACGGTCTACTTTTTCGTTATAGCAATCAACTATTCCGTTATAATGGTATACTATTTAGTTATAACGGTCTAGTAGTTCGTTTTAACGTTCCAGTGTTTCGCTATAATAGTCTACTATTTCGCTATAACGGTCTACTATTCTAGTATATCTTCATAACGGTCTAGTATTACGCTATAAAGGGCTAGAATTTTGTTATGACGGTATAGTATTTCGTTATAACAGTATACTAATCTGTTTTAATGGTATACTATTTCGTTATAGCGGTCTACTAATCTTTTATAGCGGTCTAGTATTACCTTATAACGTCTAGTATTTCGTTATTACGGTCTATTATTTCGTTATAGCGGTATACCAATCCGTTTTAGTGGTGTACTATTCCGTTACAGCGGGCTAATATTTCGCTATAAAGGTCTACTATTTCGCTATAATGGTCTACTATTCCGATATAACGTCTACTAATCCGTTATTATAGACTATTTATTATGGACTTATTTCGCTATAACGGTCAACTAATCTGCGATAGCGGTCAATTATTCTGTTATAACGGTCTATTATTTCGTTTTAGCGGTCTAGCATTACATTATAACAGTATAACATTTCGCTTTAACGGTCAATTTTCACCTATAGCGGCCTAATAATCCGTTTTAGCGGTCTAATATTCCGTTATAGCGGTCTACTATCCCGATATACGCGTCTAGTATTTCACCATAGCGGTCAAGTATTTCGCCATAGCGATCTAGTATTTTGTTATAACAGTCCAGTATTTCGTTATATAACGGTCTACTAATCCATTATAACGGTCTACTAATCCGTTACAATGGTCTAGTATTTCGCTATAAAGGTCTATTATTTCGTTATTACGGTCTATTATTTCGTTTTAATGGTAAGCCGTTTTACCGGTCTACTATTCCGTTATAACGGTCTACTATTCCATTATAACGGTCTAATATTTCGCTACAAAGGTCTACTATTTCGCTATAATGGTCTACTATTCCGATATAATGGTCTACTATTCCGATATAACAGTCTACTAATCCGTTAAAACGGTCTATTATTCCGTTATAACGGTCAACTAATCTGCTATAGCGGTCAACTGTTCAGTTACAACTGTCTATTATTCGTTTTAGCGGTCTGGCATTCCGTTATAACGGTCTAATATTCCGATATAACGGTCTATTATTCCCTTATAACGGTCGAATATTCCGTTTCAGCTACTATTCCGTTATAACGGTCTACTATTCAGCTATACGGGTCTAGTATTTCGACATAGCGGTCTACAGTATTTCGGCATAGCGGTCTGGTATTTCGTTTTAACAGTCTAATATTTCGTTATAACGGTCTACTAATCCATTATAACGGTCTACTATTTCGTTATAACGGTCTAGTATTGATTATAACGGTCTACTAATGAATGAATGAATAAATGAATGAATGAATGAATAAATAAATAAATAAATAAATGAATGAATGAATGAAAGAATGAATGAATGAATGAATGAATGAATGAATGAATGAATGAATGAATGAATGAATGAGTGAATGAATGAAATAATGAAATCTTATATAGTGCATGTATCCAGCTGAGAGCTATTCAGAGCGCTGAACATCGAGAGTAACTTAGCAAAGCCTGTTATCATTCAAATGGGAGATATACAGCTGAGCTGCCAATGAGGCGCATCAAGCTATTTTTCATTCCAAGCAAATTCGCCTTATGTGCCAAGTACTCACACATTGTGGATTCTCTGGGGTCTCGCCGGATGGAAACTGCGCCTACGTTCATTGAGGTTCTTTCACGTCCAGCTCTAGGTCAGTCAGACGAGCCATCTGATTTACGTGGTTCTCTGAGCCCCACGACACGACATCGCTGCACGCATGTCCTAGTGTATACAACACCTGGTAGAACCAGGCGAACACCGGGCCCGGCGTTGCTTAACTTCAGTTATCGAGTCGACACCGATGAGCTAACGATGAGCTAACGCCGTATTCTGTATATAATCCGTTTAAATGATGTAGTATTTCGTTACAACGGTCTACTATTCCGTTATAACTGTCTATTCCGTTATTACGGTCTACTATTTCATTATAACGATGTGGTATTTAGAAATACTAGACCGTTATAACAAATAAGTCTACCGATAGAACGGATTAGTAGTTTGGCGGTAGACCGCAGTAACGGATTAGTAGACCATTATGACGTTAGTAAACCGTTCTAGAAAGAACTGACTACCTTCAAATTCAATACGTATGCCGTTTTTTATATTTACTGTTACTATAATTATACCGCTAAACATGCTGACGATAAACATGCTGACTTATTAGTGGTAACTTAGTTGACCAAGAATTTTATAATTACTGACGAGTAAATTAGAAAAAATTTCAAAATGACCGCGACATTCACCGTCAAATGAACGAAAAATCAAATGGCTATCTAGATGTAGGGCTAAATGACTTTTTGGTTTGTCGCACGGGAATGCTCAATTTATGATTTTTGCATGATTTGGGGACCGGAAGATTCATTTCTGATGTTTATTATTGTATCGTAAAATCCAAGATAGCCCTCATTTGTTCTTATTTTACCATTAATATCATAACGTCATTCTAAATACTGAGCAAATGTTAGAAGATAATGTAATTAAATTTCGAATGACGTGTAAGCTAATCGTAGGCTTAGACCATTACCTAGTCTATTTTCCAGATTTCCATTAAAAAGTGTTTTTTTATTATTATAGTTTAGATGCATACAAAACGCTGGTGGTAACCATTTTTATTATATTATAGTTTAGATTCATAAAAAATGCTGGTGGTAACCATAATGAATTAATGAATTTGAAAGTCAAATGTAGGTCACTTTGAGCTAAAAGCATGAGACATAAATTTCGTAACTCCAAATCATGCAGAAGTTGTGTATTTATTTGTAAGAAAAAACTAGAAGAGATGTGGTTTTGGTGGTCAATTTTGTTTTGTCAGTTTGAAGGCGAAGGACACTAACGTTCTTCGATCGATTCAAATTAAGCACACCCAAGTATGTAAAAACAAGTGGTTAACAAATTGTACACTTGAATGTCGAGCAAAGATCAATGTTTCAGGCTAAATAAATTCATTTTCATAAAAGTCTGCAATATTCTTAAATCTAAATAACACTCAGTGGTAAACAAATATATATCTGGGTTCAGAAAATATAGGCCACATGGAGATTTTCATTGACCATGTTGACTAGTTTGTTTTGTCCTGATTTCGATTATTTTGTAATAAAAAATATGTTTCAGTGTATGTGGAGAGATGACTGTTTACTCCATTGCAACATTCAATACCGGTATAACATTGTAACGTAACTTGAATTTCCATGTGTAGATTGGTAAACTAGAACAGCAACCACAAACGTAACCCTACCCCCCAAATCTAAGCATTTTGGTGTATTTTTCCGGAAACGTTGTATATTTTGGTAATATAAGCCAATGCACTTAGTATAGTTTCTATATCATTTCTTGTAAAGATTTAGGAAAACATCCATAACACATTTAGTATTAGCTGTGGCTTGGTGAAAGTGGGTATATTCTCACATTACAAACTCTTACATAAGGCCAGACGTACGGACCCAACAGTTAGATCTGAGTATCTAACAATTACAGCCATTTTACAGCTAATGTTTAATTATTTTATCATGATGGCGTGATGGATGAAATAAATAGCTTGAATCTTAGAAGAAATCAAAAATAGTATGATATTGAGATTGAGCCTATAACAAATAACATCTTAATCTGATGTCAGGATATCATTGTTACTAGGCATATCGATTAGATGATATTACAGTCACAGTTAATATTTGCATTAACATAAACAAAAATTATTGACCGTTTACATGTCAACTTTGAAATATAGATCATATTAATTATATATTTTGTATATTTTTTTGATGCGGCGCTAATCGGGTATAGTTTGGGTCACTGCTTATGTGTGCACCAAAGATAACGACCACAGCAGGACTCGAAACCGTTACCCCGGGCTCTTGAGTCAACCACACCCCCAATGAGCTACCCTGGCGCCACAATGGTATTATATAATTAGTAGAATGTCATTCATTTGTAACTGTCGATGTACGAGTGATTTTATTTAGTTACTGTCGATATTATTATTTGCATCGTGTAATTCTTAAATGACTTGTCTCTCTCTATATTAATATAATAAATTATTCGTCGTCATTGAAAGGTGTAGATAATGCAATTTACCAACTGAAAAATATACTCGGAACAAATATTCAAATAATATTTACATTTCAACAAATGTGTTTTTCGAAGTGAGGTCAGGTGAATTATTCCTGTCTTTTGTTCTTTTATTTACAATACTTTAAAATATCTGTAAATTCTCAATTATCTTCTTCAGTTTGCGTGATAACGTCTTATTAATGACTACTCATCTGACTCAGCTCAGCTTAGCTGTGAATAAGGGAACAAAAGGCCGATTAAATCATACTGCACTGAAAGTCACAGATTTTTCTCATTTTTTTTTTAGAATTGCCATGACATATGCTAGTTATGCCATCGAGACTGCCTCATCGTTTTCCTTGACCACGAAAATGTGGGATTACATATATTACTCAGTACGATACGATGAGTATTATACGAGATATTGTCTAAAAACGTATTTCTCTTAATGGCGGCAATTTCGAACGTCGCAAGAAATGACGTTCTATGACGTTGCATTTTACTACACTGATAATAATATTTATGACGTAAGTAATGTCGGCATATTATGCGCTACAATTCATGAAATGTAACTTATCATAGAATTTTTTTTTAAAGGAAACATAAAGTTTTTTAATTTTTTTATTGAAATTCATATATGATACATTTATGCGGGTAATAAAATATGGTTGTAACCATGGTAACAGAAATAATTCGAATAAAATTTTACATGAAGTAAGAAAACAAACATTTATGAAGTATACTTGTATGTTATTCACCACAAATACTAACATTTAAGGACATCGGTTACACATCACATTCATTACACCTGCTACTAGAAAATAATATTTTAGTTTTTTGCTAAATTGTTACCATGTTAACAATGAAGTCTTATTCGGAAAACTTCCCAGGTACGGCATGTAAGACGTTGATTTTTGGATTCAGCGCAAAATTTCCAGTTAGATACAACCTTCAAACCTTTTGGCCCCGCTAGGGACATTTCTGACCCCTGAGCTCCCGGACTATATACAAATGTACTCATTTTCACTCACTTGAGGTTGTGGGTCGCGGTAGCGAGCGACAACCTCAAGGGGGTAAAATGTTAAATTTGTAACCTATGTTGACGTTGAATTTATAGCTAAATATGTCAATGCTAAATTTATAGCTTATGTCATTGGTGAATTTAAACTTATGTTAAAGTAAATGTATAACTCATGTTAATTCTAAATAACTTATGTTAACATTAACTGTATAACTTTTGTTAATGTCATAACGTAGCGCTTTAAGGGTTAAAGTTCACTGTGATATGTTTTACTACACTTTTCCCCAATAAACCGCATTATAAAGACCAACCCCAGATCCATTATACTCACGTCACGTCGGTCACGTCGGGCCTGAGGAAAAAATAGATGGCGCAATAGGCATTACGTCACAGAAACACGCCGTACAGAGTGACACCATGGGAAACATAAACATGACATGTAACGTTACAAAATAAACCTGCGTGCGTAAATAAAAGACACGCTGCGCCTACATAATTTATGGATAAATCTGTAAATGTGAATACTTTATCATTCAGAGTTGATTTGCTGTTTCATCCCATCTTTTTTTTAATACTGATATTTTATTGACCAACGCAAGTGATATGATATACTCTTGTGCCCCTCTCTTGCCAGATTTTAAAAGGAATCACGTCGCCGTTTGCCATAAAAATATCTGAACAGGCACTGACAGTTGTTTGCGCATTGTGTCAAATACACTGTTCGCTAAGGGGATTTTTATCTGCACCGGCGGCCGCTAAAACTTTTCAAGGCTTTAACAAGCTCATGATAAAAAGGTTGTTGCTTAGTGATATCAACATTTGTTTCCACAAAATTACAGTGGAGCAATATAATAAAGTCAATACCTAACTCACTTAAGTTTATTCTAAAAAGTGTTTGCTATAAACTGGACTCTTAACTACAAAAATGTTTCAGCCAGTCACGTCTTGAGGCAAGCATTATAAGTTTTAAATCAGGTGCACTCAAAACTCCATTAGACCTTGGCTGGCACAGTACAGATTTCGTAATTTTAGCCTTCTTCCCATTCTATGAAGAAGAGAACATATGTCATCAATTACCTTGATATATTTTTCAGGTATATGCATTGCTGAAACTAAGAAATTATACAAGTTTTTAGTACCAAAATTTTACTGCTTGGGGGTTAAATTCCTTGTTTTGCAATTATTAATCACTGATCTTATTGTATGAATTCTTCCTTTAAGATTCAACTCAATAGCCAAATCCATATCATTTGATATAAGCACTCCTGATATTTTAATGGCCTCTTTATAGCATAATACGCCAGTGGAGTTTCCTGAGTGTTGTCCAGTTTTTTAGCAACAGTAAAAAATAATTTAGCGGACTCTACATCCGCCACTAGTACCGTGATAATCTGCGTATAGGAACAGAGGCACGACTCCAATGGGTAACTCTAATTCCTTTATCTGACTTTTATCTCTTATCAACACTTCCATTGATAAAATGGAGACACCTCTTGTGATCGAGAAATAAACTGAAGATGTTACATTATTAATAGTTCAACTGGATATATCTTTATATAATAATCTTATCCATTTTATAAACTTCTTATCAAAATTGAACTTATTTTATATACAAAAGATAAAATTCAATTTTTATTATCATTTGGATCGAATGCAAAGGGTTAAACTTCTAGATCAGCTTGATCTGACATCATTTGTATGCTGATGGTATACAGACATTTCTCTCCCTGGAAATGTCCAGTAATCAGCTTTTCAGTCAATACAATTATTGTCAATTTGATTAGCTTACACTACATTTTTAAACAAATAGATTATTTCAATACCATTAAACGCAATGAACCACCACAAACTAGTGTGATATTTTACCATTCCCTTTCAGATTCCACACAATTTTGCTCCAGCTGAACCCTATGCGCTGTACTCATCATGTTAAATTCACCAGAGTTGAACGTAGACCATCGTGTGTCATTTCCTGCTCTAATGCTGCCTGAACTGGAGAGACACGGCAATAAAGTGGCCTTTGTTAGTATAATATCACACTCGAAAAACTGAGTGAGTGAGTGAGTGAGTGAGTGAGTGAGTGAGTGAGTGAGTGAGTGAGTGAGTGAGTGAGTGAGTGAGTGAGTGAGTGAGTGAGTGAGTGAGTGAGTGAGTGAGTGAGTGAGTGAGTGAGTGAGTGAGTGAGTGAGTGAGTGAGTGAGTGAGTGAGTGAGTGAGTGAGTGTGAGTGAGTGATTGAGTGAGTGAATTACGTTTACGAACCTTTTCAGATTGAGGATGCTACAGAGAGAAAGACGACCTACAGAGAGCTGATTGTGACTGTGAAGCGCTTAGGAGCAGCTTTACTGAAACATGGCCTCAAACCAGGAGAAATTATCTCCATCTGTGCTCCTAACTTAATAGAACATGTCTTCTTGTTCTATGCTGTAGCCAGAATAGGTGCCGTATTTCACTGTATAGACCCTGACGAATCTGACGGTATGTATAATAGTTTGATGATAGAATAAAACTTAAAGAGGGCATTATATACACTGTTTGACGGACATGTCCAGCATATAGCCATAAACAGTGATATTTTATATTGTAATGTAAACATTTCAAAATGCATTAATGAATGAATGCATGGATAAATGAATAAATGATTGACTGGATGAACAATTGAATGAATGAATACATTGACTCGTTAAATTAAATATAGTAAGACATTAAAACACGCTAACGTGACTATGAACCTCCCCAGATATGCAGATGGGCTAGTGCACAGTACTGGGACACATTTAATAAATTATTTGTCTTTTTGTTTTGTATTTCTATGTTTCCAAGTTTATGTAAATATTTAGTTTCTTAGTGTAGTCGTATAATGTTTCTCGTGGCCTTTGAATTATTGAATGATACTTTGAATGTAAATGAGGTAGGTTGCAACATCAATATATTTTCAATTATAAGTCAAAGCTATAAACTAGCTTATAGGTCTACTTTGTTGTTTTCACTTTAACAGATGTAACTAAGTACATACGTTAGGTTGTCAAAGCTAACATATCTCGTTGTAAGTCAATTTGAGGAAAAATATATTTTAATAACATGATGTCGTAACAAAACAGAAATACGTGTAAGCATATTATCCTTTATTTGGATCTAAATTAGGGCATACGTTCAGATTCAACTATTATTAGAAAATATGTCACGTGACATGGACATAGGTCCTGTTCTACGTACGAAACAAGACGGACATTCTGTAAAATTATGTTAATAGGTCTGATTAAACAAAATAACATTAAAGTTTTTATCTTTCTTATGTATCAACAACATTGAGCAGACGAAACAATTTATTCAAAATATAATATTAACTCTTACAGCGCGGGGATCGACTTTAGTCATTAGAATCTGACGTCTGTAGACGTTAGATTCTGACGTCTAAAGTCGATCCCGACATTGCAAGAGTAAACACATTTATAATGGCCGTAGACCCATAACATATTAGGTATTCGAATGAATCAGAAAGAGCCGACTAAAACATTTATGATAATTTCAAATTGAAAAAAAGGTTTTTATTTCAAAATACAGCGCTTCAATGGTAAATCTTGTAGGTAAATAATAAATAATAAACAAATATATAATTCCCTGTCGTTGAAATGAAGCAAGAATAGATGATAAAAAACCTGAGTACAACCCTCTGAGTTACACCGTATTGAAGAAAATGCATTTTTGACAATACACTGTATATCTTTAGTTATTTGTATTTCATAATCAATCATGTTTGTAACAAGACAATTAACATTATCTTCGACATTACTCAACACTCTCAAAAAACGTTTTTTCGTAGCAATTTGCCAAAACGTAAATAAAAACAGCAGTAGAAAATGAAATAGGTTTCGCTTACTAATAAAATGCATCATAGTTTCACATATATATAGAGTAATGAACTTTTTTGATACCCCTGCCCATGTGTAGTATCAGCAATGTTTGAATATAAAAGGTGTTGTCGTATTTTTTTTGCAAAATTGATTGTTCACCCTTACAACTCTGAAATATTTTGTATAAACATGGAGACTAAAGGGTTATTTTCAATTTGAAGTCAGCAGCTAGTTAGCTCTTTCTCATTCATTTGGATATCTATGTTATGGATCAACGGCCATTATAATGTTTTTAATTCTTTCAGTGTGGGGACCGTCTTTGGACGTCAGAATCTGACGTCTATGATCGTTAAAGTCTGATGTATAAAGACGGTCCCAGCGCTAAAAGGGTTAATGTAAACAGATGCAAATACATATCTATTCATAACATTTTAATGTAGATTTATTGCTGTTCGCAACGAGGACACACATAATTTGTTACGAGAAAAAGGGCCAACTTCAAACTTTTTGTATGTAATTTGCGTACATCGCACCGACCATTTTTTTGTATCTCTTATCGCGATTTCTATGAATTATCGCGCAAAAGGACAAAACAAAAACACGCGAAATTTGGCAATGAAAACTTTCTAATTTGCATGCGAACGCTGTCATGGCCTTGTTATTTGTGTCAGTGATGAAGTTGATGTTCGCCAACGTTTGATACCAGTACTGTGTAACCACCCGGGCTTCACTTATAATACCTCTCCATAATACCTTTGTTTTAATAGATATATTGGAACATCACTTCAAATTGTGTGAACCCAGTATTTTGGTGATTGATCAAAAAACGCATATGAGAATAGAACACATTCTTCCGGAAATAAAATCACTCAAAGTAAGATGACGTAATATCTAGCCCACCCCCCCCCCCCCGTATTTGACATTAAATGATGATGTCATTATTAATTAAAGTGATTTATGCATGCAAAAAAACGATAAAATACACCGTTATTCGCCAATATGTATTTGTGTACGCTGTGTATAACCTATTCTTTATTGAAATGAAATGCTGTTTTCATTATATTATATGGTGTTTTTGTTGTGTTAGCTATTGATTTACCTTGAACAATATACACTGCAAATACCGTAAAAGAACAGACAAACCTGGAGAAACGCCATTGTATACTTGGATAAGTCAGTAAGAATTCCAAAATTGGCGATATGTGGCTTCAACTACACACAATCATCTAGTGCTATTAAAAGTCCACTATCTTGTACTATTTTATTTTTCAATCAATACTTGTTTTGTCATTGTGTGTCTTATTATTTCTTTAATTGTAATGTATACTGTTTAGACTTTAAAATGTTTTTCCAAGTTGTTTGCTCATGAAAACAGATGCAAATAAATATATATTCTATTCTATTGATGTGATTAAGAATATGACAGTTGTTACATATATGAAAATCAGAGGATAAACTGCATCAATGTATATTCTACTGACTTTTGTCAAACCTTTTTTAAGGCCAAATTTTTAGTTGGAGATCATCCCACATCTGAACTGGACACGTTGTTATCACTAATGACAGACGAGGAATGTCAGGATGTTAGTGAAATAGACCCAGATTTTGACGCTCGCAAAGTACCTTTTGCAATGTACCACACCAGTGGCACGACAGGCATACCTAAATGTGTCGTCCTGTCACACTTCAGTTTCACTACCAATATGGCACGGAGGAGGTACGTATGTTTGCTAATAACAGAAATGCATAACAAGAAATGTTTAACTCCGGCCTGTTAATTTTAGACAATAAACCGACCAAATTGTACGTAACTTGTACGAACTATTTCACCTATAAATTTCGTCCTGGAGTCATCAGAAAGAACGATCGAGTAGGCCTACCTTTAAAATTAATTTCGCTGAACGGGGATAAAACTGGTATTTTTCGTATGGTGGACAACATTTTGGTGGATTACATTATAATATTAACATATAATTTCAGCTCAGTACATGTCGTTAGTTTCGATCTAGGCAACAAAAATATCAAAGTATGACATGATTTTCACCTGCTGATTCATTCAGATTTAAAAAAATATTGATAAAAAGTTGCGGTTTGGCTCAAATGTTTCAATTTTGTCTGATACCCTCACTATAAATAAATTGATTCAGGATTTTTTGTTAGCATCAGGTAGATTTGGTTAAATATATTTTGAATTATATAATACGAATGTTTGTTTTTTTACAAGTGAAATATATATTAATATATATATTTAATATATAAATATATATATATATATATTGTTTTATTTTATTATTATTACTACTCTTATTATTATTATTACTATCATTGTAACTTTACTATTATTGTAACTTTACTATTAATATATTGTTGTGAAAGAGAACAACTTGTGGCACCAAGTGATATCTGTAATCCTTGGAAAATAAATATTGTTTAAACCAAACGTATGACCACACAATTTCCCTTCTGACTTTGAATTTGACCCTTTCAAACTTTCTGCTGCCATTGGTATATTGGTTTATTATGCGTTATAATACAAAAAATGTTCAAAGTTGTCAACAGAACAAGTAAGCAAGATTTCCCAGCCTAATTATGTTATGATGTTGAAAAGGGGAGTGGGGGAGTTGGTAAAAAGATTTAATAGGTCAAAGAAAATAAGATGAGGTATTTGTATGGAGGTTCGCATATACATTCCCGAAAAGTAACGATTGTAAATCTGAAATGTTTTAAACTTTAATGCGTTTAGTGAAACCATATTGCATTTAAATTGTTTAAATAATGTTCTGTGTATTGTCTCTCCTTTATCATGCTTATCTCACACTCAAGTTTGTGATTCATGTTATTGTTGTAATTTTGTGTTTCTAGCGATCCTCTCGACTATGCCCAAAGTCACATTAATCCAGGATCGCACGATTTTCGCCATTTTACTGTCAATTCTGAATCGATTTCCTTCAAATTTAGCAAATTCCATATTCGAATCTTAACATCGACAACAATTATGCAAAATTATGTTAAATTAATCAAAAGTTAGACCATTTGACATGTAATACAATTCTAGAATTAGTTTAATTAATGTGTTTAAAAAGGGACCTAACTTTGAAATACGTTATATCATTTTACGAAATTTTCAGGGTTGCTGGGATTCTTTTGAAATAGTGTTTTTCATGAAAATCTTTTGCGAATTGACTGATAAATCAGTGAAAAACATGCGACCATGGTTGATCAGTTTTAATTGTTATAATGTTTTGTTATAATACTTGTGAGAATCACTGGACATACATATTTATATTTATATATTATATAATATTATATGATGTTTCCAGCCATGAACAAGTAAATGCGTTGCGAGATGGAATTATCTACGTGATCACCCTGCCTTTCACACTTGGCTCGGTTCTTTCCATGATGTTGGGATATTTCGTCAAAGCTGACACAACCTTTATTTTACCTTCAGACTCACTGCCTTCTACTTATTACCGAGCTATAGAAAAGTATAAGGTGTGAAAAAATAACTGCTATAGCACAATAGTGCATGAGATAATAAAAGTCAATAAAATATCCCTTTCATTGCGAATATGTATATATTCTTTGAAAATATGTACAATTGATTCCCTTGCATTAGCCAAAGAAAATAATTATGTTTACATATATCTTCTATCAAGTGTACATATTTAAAAAGAAAATATCAGACAGACAATATTCAGAGTATTAAAATGTACAAGAACAGAATATCCATTACAATAATTGTATTATACAACACAAAATTTATCAAAATAATATGTTTACTCGGTACAGCTCTATATTAAACTATTATATGTATATTATATATTACCATTACGTCAACTTATGCTACCAGGCTAATACATTGTGGATGGGTACAGTGCTGGAACTGTCCAAAGGACTTGACAGTGGTTATGATTTCTCAAGTGTACGTGATTTCCTTTTTGGTGGTGGTGCTCCGAGAGCAGGCGAAGTGGAAAATTTACAAGAAAGAATGCCTACACTGCAAAATATTATGCAATGTATGAACTATATATTTCATATTGCAATATTTAGATGTCTATTTTTTTATGTAAGAGTAGGTCCTATGTGATTGCTGCATATATGCGTATGACGCTCAATAGGCCTACGCGACTTTTTCCAATCATATACAGGAATAAATCGAAAACAGGATAACATATTCATAGATCACTCGAGTTAAATATTACATTCCCATAGTGCTGACAGTCAAGTCATTTTTTACAGCTTATGGTAGCACAGAAGCAGGTTTGATTTGCAACACTCCACGAAATGAATCTGTGGTGAATCTTCGTTCTTGTGGTAAACTTACACCAGGGCTTCAAGCAAAGGTAATGTGTATGCTACACACACAACAACCCCATCCCCTGCAAATAAACTAGACAAGATTATAATCTCTCACAGCAGACGAAACAGGATAATAACTTATACACAAACAGGACCGGATATAAAATTGTGAGGGATTTTTGGTGTGCTAAACATTCCAGCTAATTATACAAACTAGTGTCCTATAATTAGGGTATGGTCTACGTTATACACATTTAAAATATCTGAGCTTATTATCCAAAAGATTATAAATCACCAAGATAACGCTTGAGTATATGTTCTCTAATATATATTTGTATATTTTGAAATGCTATGCTTTGATCATGTGACACCTTGATAAATTCATGTGAATTCAGTTTACTATCCAGAGACGTATAAATAAATTCTTATCATATACAAAGAAATATGACAATGTTGTTCTTATATTAAAAATCATAATTGTAATTGTATGATAGTTGTTTTCCTTTTCGTGATATAGTTTAGTGAGAGTACATACTTTTGAAAATAATAAGTGTTAAGACAGAGCCTAATTCTGTGTGAAGCAGTGCAATGTTGCTGAGTTGACCTTATGATTATTGTTTCTGGATGGGCATGATACGATACTTCGATGTATTTATATCTGGCTACAAATAGCCTACGTATTTTTGTAAATTAAACTTTTTTATGAGACAATTCAGAGAACAATAATAAATTAAAACCTCTTATTGTGAAAGCAAACACATACTAAATTATTTGCAACCACAACAAGGTACAGTGAAATAAAATGACGGTTTTTGTTCATGGTGATACCATCTCATCAGCAGATGAGACATATAACTACATATTATATATAACATTTCTCCTGCACCGCTGACGAGACATGATTATAATTTATACTACACACATAGCATCTCGCGTGCAGACGAGACATGCTTATTATTTATACTACACACATAACATATCTTCTGCAGACGAGACATGATTATTATTTATACTACACACATAACATCTCGCCTGCAGACGAGATATGATTATAATTTATACTACACACATAACATCTCTCCTGCAGACGAGACATAATTATAATTTATACTACACACATAACATCTCTCCTGCAGACGAGTCATGATTATAATTTATACTACACACATAACATCTCTCCTGCAGACGAGTCATGATTATAATTTATACTACACACATAACATCTCTCCTGCAGACGAGACATGATTATTATTTATACTACACACATAACATTTCTCCTCCAGACGAGACATGATTATTATTTATACTACACACATATCATCTCTCCTGCCCACGAGACCACAGCCCACATGATTATTTTTTATACTACACACATGATAGCATCTCTCCTGCAGACGAAGCATGATTATTATTTATACTACACACATAACATTTCTCCTCCAGACGAGACATGATTAATATTTATACTACACACTTATCATCTCTCCTGCCCACGAGACCACAGCCCACATGATTTTTTTTTATACTACACACATAATAACATCTCTCCTGCAGACGAAGCATGATTATTATTTATACTGCACACATAACATCTCTCCTGCAGACGAAGCATGATTATTATTTATACTACACACATAACATCTCTCCTGCAGATGAGACATGATTATAATTCATACTGGACACATAAATTTCCGATTTAAAGCTGCATAACTGTTTTGTTTATTTTATTCAGACGATTAATCCATGGAGAATGGTGTTTTATTTTTTTATTTTACTGCTCCGGTTACTGAGTTATTAAGGATTTAAGTTTTTTTTTTTTTAAATTGTTGCCCCACCAAAACCAGCCTGATCACAGCGAAGTAAGACATACTGTCTATATAATCAGGACATTAAAAGTACCAAGTGGCACATAACAGTCATCATAGAAAAAAGAGAGGAAGACTTTTAAAATAATTGTTATTTTTTAAGTGATCATAGATACATTTCACAGTACAATGTGTATTGTCTCATATCAGTTAGACATATCTAGAAGTTATTATTTGTGTGATATGGATGATATCTGCATGTAATGTCATGTTTAATATCGGTACCGGTATTTAGAATGTCACTCACTTGAAAAATAGAACTCTATTTCGTTAAGGTGCTTTTAAGTGTGGGCCAACATCAGAGCCTTTGGCCCGCCATTAAGACGCTCTCCCCAGACCGTGAGAAATTGTACTCGGAATTGACATCAAATTCAGTGATGTAAATCATCGTTTTCGCTCTTTGGATTTTCGTGATTTTCTTGAAAAACATTTGCATTTTTTTATTAGGTATCTCATAGACATTTCAAAATATAGTCAAAATGCTACTTGACAATATCAGACTTTATTTTATTTTATCGTAAATCATCACATGCAGTGATATACATCGCGCTATGCGGTAAAATAAAATAATATTTAAAAACATCAGATTTTACTGTAACCGATTTGACCCAGTATCCTCCATCTAGATCTGCGGCTGGTTATGAGGGCTTTGTATCTCAGCTAACACGAGGCATTGATCCAATGGCAAAATAATGTCGGCCCATCGTCTGCGGTACTGGTCCAACATTATGCCGATTCAGTTCAACGTATGTGTTTGCTATTAAGGGGGTGGTTTCGTGCTGGCCAATGTAACATTATATTGGCCCATAACCTCACCGTTATTACATGAATATTGTACACACACCGAATCACTACCAAATAATACTTGATGGTGTACCGCATGGTAAGCTAATTCCGCTACATTTACCCAGTTTTAGTGCATTTATAAGGCCTTTAAAACAATAGCAATGATTGTTTTGGACGTTTTAGGTTATTTTAATCGAAATAAACAAAACAGTTATGCAGCTTTAAACAGTGAAATCATCATTATTCACATATTATAGTATTATACTATTTGAATCGCACATATTTTTGTGCAACTAGTGAACCATTCAAATCCATCACACATCAGTTTGCCTTCTTTAAATCCGACCACACTCCCTACAGCTAATTGATTACGAAAATTATCATGACAATGTTTTAACAAGCATATGGCAAAATGATTCAATTTCTTACACACCTCAATTCATCGTCACGTCATCTTCCACCATATGTCGATAATTGCAAAAGAAATTCGCGTTTTGTGGTGGATGAAGACATTTTAATGATAAATTCAAGTTCAAAGTCATTTTAATATTTGGTTTCCCTAGATTCTTTATTACAAAACTCTAGAAGAGGTTGAACCACATATAATAGGAGAGTTATACGTTAAAACACTATCACCAATGATGGGCTATCACAAACAACCGGACAAGACAAGTGCCATGATTGATAGCAGAGGCTGGATACGAACAGGTGGGTGCAACCTTCCACAATTATTCATTGTTGGCATAGAAAAGTACGCTTTCAAAACCAGTGGATCCAGCGGATTTGTTTGGGCAAATTTTGTTTTTTTTAAAAGTGATGTAAATCAAATATGTTGTAGCCTTCTCCAGTAATATATGGAGGCTTGCGGCACTACCCTAGTGAATATCAAATATCAAATACCGATAATATATTAAGTATATATTACAAATTATCTAAATTCAGCGCCACCTTCTTCACAGATAGATACTGAATGAAATAATGTAGGCCAACATAAAACCAGCTTTAACCCAGTGTTATGTGCTCTAGCTTTTCTACATTTTTGTTTACTTACTTATTGCTTACAGGAGACATGGCATATTTTGATGAGGAAGGATATTTGTATATACAAAATCGCGCCAACGAAGTCATTAATCACACCACGAGACAGGTAATTACTTGTGTTTATCACCCTCACCCCCCCCCCCCCCATAAACAACTCAAGGCACATAAATACACATATGTTACCCGGCCCTGTAGTCTATAGTGGCTAGAGCTGCGGTCGTGGGCTCGAATCCCGCATCGGACCCGCAGGTGCTTGTCATGGCCGGGCCCAGGTAACTCTGGGATACATGTCCGGTGGTCAGTCGGATTGAGGTCAGGCTGATTACATCCCGGCCAACTGACAGGAAGTTGGTCTCACAGCCCTGTCAAGTAGTCTCACGACCAATACGTGGCTGCTGTATCAACCCAGATACACAGACTGCACATGCACATCACCTGCTCTGCATATAATAAAACAAGACCCCTGTTGGGATTGCCAAAAATATCTTAGAAATAAACCCTTTACCTGCTAAGTCAATTTATTAAATTTTCCGCCACTATCGCAACCCACAACTTCAAGTGGCTGAAATTACTTATATTTGTTTAATTTGAGCACAAATATTTGCAAATGTTGATGTCTGAACACGCATTTCGTTCCCAATAACAGTGATTTGATCGACTAATAAAATGGATTGAAAACGACAATAGTCGTGGTCAGCAGGATAACCCTTTAACCACCAAATTATTTAATTGGAATTTTCACCCACTTGAAGCTGTGTCTCGCTGACGCGATCCACAACTTCAAGCGGGTGAAAATTATTCAGATTTGATAAAATGGAGGTAAACTATTTTTCTATCTTGCTGATTAATGACACGTTTCATCCTCCAACGGGCTTACAATCTGATATGTAATGCGCTAATAGAAAAAAATGTAAAAGACGAATATAGTAAGATTCACCACTTCATGTTATCAAAATCTAAATCTAATTTCAGCTTTAAGTCAATTCGATTACGCTAAATTCAGATTTTAAAAAGGCAAATGACGATACATTTTTCTGCCACTAATATCTGGTAGGCCATGTGACATGCAGTCTACTTCTGATACGTCAAGTAACCAATTCATTTGTTTTATTTGCCATAATCTATGTTTTCTCC